>APFE031192680.1:2364-12920 GCA_000404065.3 Pinus taeda | reverse complement strand
CCCCCCCCCGGTAAAATCCTCATGAGCGACCCAACTTTGGGACTTGACCTCATGGCATCGTGATCTTCAAGGCGAAGGTGTTTCAACCTTTCCAACCAAGTCACGGAGGGAGTGCTAGTGGGTGAGATCAGGGACACTGTCCCACCCCTCCCATGTAGTTCCATCCACTTGTACAACCCCATCACACATATGTTAGTCATTCATCCAAGCAACTAATATGTGCCTGCAACCACTAACATATCATCAGAATATATATAAACATATATAACAGGTTTCAGAATTGACTTAGAATATAAATTTTCATCAAACCAGGTGTCGCCAACTCGTCATATGCGAGTGCCTCTGGTGGTTTCCTTCCATACTCAATAATCATCAGTAACAAGGTTTCTCAGTGTTAGCCATTGTCATAATAACATCATCGCCATCACCTAGTCATTGGCATCATTGTTCATTGTGAACCAGAACTAATGCAAATAGGTAACATAGGGGACACATCCATCATGGCTATCATCATCATAACATCAATGAAAACATACCTATCCATCAAAGCTATCATCATCATGATATCAATAGAGAGCATACATATCCTTTAGTGCTATCATCATCATAAATTCAATAGAGAACAAACATAACCATTTATACCACAATCGTCATAATATTAATAGAGAACGTGCATAATAATTAATGTTACAATCATCATAATACCAATAGAGAACATACCTGACCCTTAATACTATCATCATCATAATGTCAACATCACAACCACTAATACCATAATCACTAATAATAGAGTCATGTGTCCGGATCCTCAACCTAAGGTCCTCAAAGAATAAAGTATCTAAGATAATGTCATTTTAGGGTCAGGAAACTAGAGTGGGCACTACATACACCCCCTCTTAACAATGAACTTCGTCCTGAAGTCCTTAGAACATAAAGGAAAAAAGATGACACATATCCTAGGAACACTTCCTGAAAAATTTGCTAACCTTCTGGTGGGCAGATTATAATTTTCTCAAGGTATCTATACCACGAATTCTATTATAAACTAAAGCACTATACCTGGGGAACATTGCAACCCATTTTTTTATTTTTTTCTTAATGGACTAAGCAACAACAAGACAAGGGGCAAGATAATCACAATCAATATTCATCTCATGGTACAATTAATATATGATGCTTTCAACCAAGTAAAGTCGTCCACACACTATACTCCTATAGCTTTCAATTATAGTCGTTCATTTCAAACTACGTCTACATGACCCTATAAGTGACAATGTCAAGTACGCAAAGTGATTTGTATGATCATCATTGCATATGGTAGAGTTCAATGTCATAGATGTTGCAATAATATTGTCGTAGAAGAAAAGATCGTATAAATTATCCATACGTTTGATATTTTCAAAAGTCATTAAATTCTAAGTTATCCCTTCTGATAATTCTGCAATATTTTCCCCAATATCTCGATAAGTGTCATTTTGGACCCTTGTCACTATGTTCCCTAAAATGATATTTGTAGCATTGCATTTAGGCCATAGGTGGAAAAATGTTGAAGGAGGTGGACAAGTAAGAATAAGAAATTCAAATGGCAAACTTAAGCTCACGAGCTAGCAAAAAGATGAAGGACTTTGATATCAAAAGTGCTAAAAATCAAAACATTCTTATTAGCAGTTGTCATTAAATAAATAATTAGATAAATTACAAAGCAAGTGATTGTGCATCAAGATATAGTGTTTAATGAATAGTTCCTAGGAGTTCATCCAATCAAGAAACTCTTTGAAACATCACCACATTACTTAATTATAGATAATATCCTAGTAAGTATTGATGTTAGAGGAACCTTATTACTGATGATTATTGAGCATGGTAGGAAACCACCAAAGGCACTCGCATATGACGAGTTGACGACACCTGGTTTGATGAAAATTTATATTAATTGAGCTTTGAAATTCTAAGTCAATTTTGAAACCTGCTATATATGTTTATATATATTATAATGATATGTTAGTGGTTGCAGGCACAAATTATTTTCTTGGCCGAATGACTCACATATGGGTGATGGGGTAGTACAAGTGGATGGAACTACATGGGAGGGGTGGGACAGTGTCCCTGATCTCACGCACTAGCACTGCCGCCATGACTTGGGCTGGAATGGTTGAAACACCTTCGCCTTGAAGATCACGATGCCATGAGGGCAAGTCCCAAAGTTGGGTCACTCATGAGGATTTTACCGGGGGGTGCATCAAGACGGATTCCTTGATCCCTGACACCATTAGTCTCACTATAGCAGGAAACATAAGAGATGATAGCGGTCTATGACGTTGTACCTATACTTCCCTCATAATCATTGAATGGTTCAAGGGCAAGTGGTGTGGCACCCTTGGAACTTCAAGGGAATTTCTTGAAGAGCATGACCAACTTGGCACCCTTGGCATCACAAATAAACTATTAGGCGTGGCACCTTTGGAATTTCAAGGGAAGTTCTTTAAGGGCACGGCCAAACTTGGCACCCTTGGAATCATCAAAAAAAATAATTAATAAATGTAAACAAGAAATAAAAATTAGGTAAATTTACATCAAGGGTAAACGATGTTAGAAACCGAGGTAATTAAATCAAGAATAAAGCTTGGGTTAAGAGGATCATGGGAAGAAATAAAATATTTTATCTTAAAAACTTTACCCTCCCCATGTTGGAAAGTATTAGGTAGATTATGTAGTTTAATTAGGTAAAAAGGGGAAAGAGGGACATAAATGTAAGGATAAAGATTAATCCTAAACTAGTTAAACCTAATTAAGAGAAGAGGAAGGTGAATTAAAATAAGTTTAATAAATTAAATTTTAGAGAAATGTAGAGAACCTCCATGTGGAAACAACCAACATAAGGATATCCATCTAAGAGATAGCTTGAGTTAAATTAGGGAGTAAATAGGGGATCAAATCTTGACTCATTAATTGACTTTAGTAATGACCACAAATTAAGGAATAAAAAGGGGGATCAAGAGGCAACTAGAAGAAGAAGTAAGAATCTTGTTAAGGTGAGGAAAATATTAGTTTTAAATTAAAATTTAAGTAAATAATTTTGGAGACCCTTGATGAGAGAGTGACACATGGGTGGGTGAAATAATCAAACTATTGAAATTATAAAAAAATAATTAATTATGCATGACATGCCAAGTGTCACCTATGAGGACTCCTATAAAAGAAGGGGCAAGCCATGGGTGAAGGGACTTTTGGGGGGGAAACCCTATTATTGGATGGATGAGACTATGTCAGTGCAGTGATTACAAAACTATAGTGAGTTTGGTGAGGTAGAGGATTTTAGAGAGGGGACTCTTGAGCCAAGAAGTGCTCTCCTCTACCAGCTATTGCATTCCTCCATTGTACAACCCCATTGCAGCTCGGGGGTCTGCGGGGAAGAAGAGTACCCAAGGAGTAGGCTGGGAGGTTAACTAGTGGGTCATCGCATTCGGATCAAGTATGTCGTCATTCACTCTCGGAGGTGACCGACAACAAGGGAAGAAAAGTAACGGCAAATCAATTGGAGTCTCGTCTTCTAGTGAATGGTACATATGTGTTGCAATATTATTTTGTATGATTTCTTTATGGCCTTAGTTAAATATATGTAATTTATGATATGTTCAGTGAAATAAAATTTAGGGATGTGTTAGAAAATGCTGGATAAATTTGAATTCCTAATGTTTTCTCTTCTGGTTGTATTTTGTTGTGATTTTATTTTTAATATTATATATATATTATATATATATTATATATATATATATATATATAGTATAGAGTTGGTCCCTACAACAGATCTCATGGAGTGGTCCACGTTTGTCATATAGGAGTTGCAATATGTCACTACAACATAGAAATCTAAAATTAATTGAGCATATATGTTTGCTTACCACAACAACGCTATTTTTTTTGCAAATGCATTTATCAACACATCACAGGGATTTATTTTGATCAGTGAAATAGGCAAAGTAATACAAGAGCAAAGGAGAAACATGTATTCTTGTTTTATAATTCCAAGATCAACAAGAAACATGTCAAATGTTATGTTTTTTTAATAGGCTTTGTTTTGTAGAAGGTGATAAAGTTTTTTTGTGTTACTTGATTATCATTGTTTTCATTTAACAAAGGTTGTAAGATACAAGTTTCAACAATTGGTGGGAAAGGGAAACCAAATCTACAAGTAGAATGTTTATGCTCTTTACAAGTTTTTATGTGGTTATGAGTTTGAATTTGAATCATTTCATTTGGAAACACCATTGAATGACAAATCAAATAATGATCAATGAAAGCTTTGACATCAGCATCAGGGGAATGTTGATATATTGGTGCTTCTTGAATCCAAAGCAATCCATGGTCATGCTTTGTTCCTCTGCTTTAGAACTCCGCGATAAAGAAATAATCCTTCACTTGACCAAATACTTCATTGTTTTTTACAATTAACGTACGCAGTGATGAAATTATATGCCTGTAATATTGATCAAAAATGATTGGATGGCGTATGATCAATGTGTCAATGCATTCATTAGCAAAATTGTTATTGTGATTTGTTATAAAGTCAGTTCTTTGTTTTTTTAGTGCATTTATCAATGGATCCCAAAGATGTTAAACACTAGTGAATGTGACAAATAAGGTTGGTGGGCCAAGTTGTCGTATCATTACAAAGATGTATTTTTGTATGCATTAAAAGTAGTCACAGGATGTGCGAATGATTTTTAATCATTGATATGCAATTGATCATTGGAATAATCTTTGAAGATTGCTTTGATTCTTGACATCTTTAACAAGTACTTTTTGTCCTTTTAGTTCTCCTTTGCTAATAGAAATCCAGGTTGAGCTAGAGACCTTGTTTATCAATATGCGGATTTCTTTAAAATACATATTTGTAATATGTGTTGAAAAGTCACCAGACATGTGAAACAATTCCCATTGTGTGAGATGTTGATAGGAGAAGTGATTGATAACATCACTAGGTCGACTCGATCCATATAACAACATCAAGAAGTCATGTTCTTCGGAGAATTTGTCTTGGAAAATGCCCAAGGGTTGTAATCCTTCGGAAGGTGAAATTTGTATTATTCTTGTATCAAGATCATGGATAAGGTGGGCCTCTAAGTAACTTTGTACAAGCATTTTAGTTTTATGGCTATCGATCATCATCTGTATTTGGTGAATGAAGTTGATCTATTGTTGGGCTATTGCTCCCATGATTTTGCTTCATTTGTTCAAAGTGATTTTTCCATTCATCGTTGATTACTATTTGTTCACTTTTGTGTAGAGACATGTTGCACAATTCATGTAATGCAACTATCACTTTTTTGGGCCTAATTATTCGTGTACTCCATTTTCCTCTTTAGCATAACTGCAACTATCATGCATGCATCAATATCACTAGGTAGAGCTATTTGAACTCCATCCAAACTAGTAGGAACATTTATAATTGTGCCTATTAATCCAATCTGTGATCTTTTCTAACCAAGTTGTCTTATTTGTGTAAAATCCATTATTGGTGCTACTAATATTTCTTCTAAATGTGTTAACTGCGCAACAAATATCAATTTTTTATTTTTTCAAATATGCATAGGTGATGCAAATGCAGACAATTTTTCAATGAGTATTACATTATTACACTATTTGCAAATATGTTCATCCAGTTTGACGAGTTTGATTTTTTTTGTAGGCATGAGATAAAAAATAGTTGATAATGTGGTTTTGTCAATGGGTCACTTGACTTTTCCAAAGTATAATCTATCACAAATGCAACACACACATATAGGCGTGTCTTGGATTGATTACCGATATGCCTCAATTGCCTTGTTTGACTTTATATGTTTTTTCTATTCTTTGTGTAGCAAGGCACATTGTGTTTGCTTTGCATATTTTAATTGATGCCAATGAGTGTATTTCTTATTGTATCCACCGTAAAAAGAGATAGAGAATAGTCTGTTGTTGTGTGTCTGCACTGACAAAGAATGATTGTGTTGTTTTGATAATGTGCAATCTTTGGAAACTTCAACAAATTTTCTTTTTTCTGAATGTTATAATGTTAATTGGATGATGGTTCAATTGGGTACAAGATGTAGTAGAAATAGATTCTTTGTCAACAAGATGTCTAGAAGGTACACTTGACATTGAATTGAAGGTTTTTCTTTTCGAGATTCTTTGGAGCATTACTTGTATGCTGTCATTATGGATGTCATTTTAGAGACTATTAATTTGCAGAAGTGCATGGAAATGTGCATGTGATGTGGAAATTGGTAGATGCATAAGGTACAATACTTTGGAAGAAGTGTTTGATGAATAAAATCTCAAAGAAATATCTTTTCTGTATGCATTCCAAATGTATATGTTAACATAAAGTATTTCATATATCCACTGTATTACAAAACGTTTTCCTTCTATATGTCCATATGCATATGGAAATTTGGAATTGATAAGTTAATAATATAACCTTACCAATCATTGATACATTTCTCTTGCTTAATGGTTTTGGAATGTAGGTCTTCTTCTAAGTAGTTGGTAGCTCTAATGTCATTGCAAATGAAACAATTGTAAAAAAGATTGCAATTGTTTTTCTCACAACGAACATATCAAACCATGGTGTGAGTGTACAAATAGATTCGAACAAAGAGTCATCGAAGTCATTGAAAATTTATTCATAGATCAAGAAGCCTTGCTCGAATAGGATTTGCTAAATTGAAAATATGTCAAATTGTCTATATGAGTATTGGTACAAACAAATGCATGAAGCAATTGATTTACCTATTGGAGCTAGAATGTTTGTTATATGATGCAACAAGAGTGGTTAAAAATAGCTACATGTAGGGTTTTGGTTATGTAGCAAAATATTATATTGATATCCATGAATGTCTTGATTGAACCAGATATATGGTTGCCCATTTTTAATTAGCCAAACATTGATTAGAATTGACAACCATTTAGAGAACCATTTGATGCAATATGCATCTCCCCATAAGCTAATTGTAGACAAAGCAAAAATAGAAGAAGGTGTAGACAATCCTTCCAAGTATGTTTCAACATCATTAACATGGTGAAGGTCTTGATGATACTCAGGAGTCAATTCAGTATGCAATGAATTCACAACAACGTCATGTCTATGACAGAGGAAATGCCAAAAGTGCTTTATAATTCCTTGTCGTATTCAATTGTAGTATAGTAGAAGTGAAGAAGAAGAAAAAAAATGAGTCGAATAGATAGTCGTCAAGATAATAGAAGAAATGCTCCAATCTATGTAGATTGAATCTAAATAACTTGGGATCAATTTCTTGTAATCAATGCAAAACTATTTTTCATTGCCATAAAGTCTATCGAGACAATATGGAAAGTTGTCCAAATGTAACAATGCTTTATAATGAAAAGAGCATTAAATACATTGAACATTCAATCACTAGGTATTATAGAAGAACATTCTGAAATGTCCTTTATAATATGTTGTCTTCTTTGTCTCTTTGATTGTCCTTTTTTTTGTTTTTGTTTTCCAATAGTGCGAACGTGAGTACATCGCTTTATGGCAAAGAAGTAGAGGAAGTTTTTATAAGGAAATTTGAAGATTGCATTGTTTGTAGCTGATCGACATGTAGCAAAGAATAACAATATACTAAATAACAAGCATTCTTTCAAATCAATAATTGCATCTTAAATACAAATTGCTAATCTACATAGTAGTAGAGAGAATAAATTAAAACTTAGTGTAATGAAGTAATACGTTCTCATGAATCTCTAATTCATACTCATAATATCTTGAACTATTTAAGGAGATGTATATATTTTATCATATTTTGAACACTATGCTAATTGGACAAGAGTTGAAGAGACATATACTAATCATCATATTTGTTGCCAGAGTGTCTACATCCTTGAACAAGGGGAATGGAGTTGCCAGGACAACTATTTTTTATTTCATTTTATGTGTCCAATGCTTTGTTGGCATTTTTTACCAAGAAAACAGGCCCCAAGGTTGTGAGGAGAGATCTTAGAAAGAAGCTTGAGGTTTTGAAGTCTGCTACTTAGATTCCAAGCATATACTACTGAGAAATTTTTGTATGAAATTGTTCCTAGGGCTTCTACATTCTTGAAAAAAGAGAATGGAGTTGCCAAGAAGATTAATTATTCTCTTTTTTATGTGTCCAATGCTTCATTGATATATTTCACCAAGGAAACTTTCCACAAGGTTGTAGGCGAGATCCCAGTAAGAATTTCGAGGTTTCAAAGTCCACTTCCAAGATTCTAAGCATCATGCCTTTGGCTAAATTTACCATTAGTGACAACATTTTGAACTTTATGAATTTTTGCACAACTTGTCATTAACTGCTTTGCTTTTATTTCTCCGATCTTGTGATGAAATGAGACTTCTAGATATCTGTTGAGTCCCAAACTTGCATCTTTCCTACACCTTTTTCTAGCTTCTTTCCATTCATCTGAACCTCCTAAGTCATAAGTATCATTGAATATTAGTTAAAAAAGAGCATTTAAAGTGGTTTCTTGACTGTGTTTGTGTTGCTATTTGAACTAGATTTTTGTTTATGAGCTGCGGAATCTTGTCATTTTCCGCAGCTAGCTCAACTTTCCGCAGCTGTTTTGTCAAAGTCTATATCGCAGGTGTCTTCAGGCAAATCGAGCCACATGGGCAAGTTGAAAACAACGTGGACATGGATCGAGTCTTATGGGCTCAGTTGAATTCATCAAAAGAGGCCATAGTCAAAGGTAGTCAAGTGGTGGTCAACCTGAGAGTCCTACGATGACAGAACTCTGATTTTCACCACGTGAAGACTTGTGTGGCCATTCCTCAATCTCAGGAGACGTATCAACACCTGTGGACTTCTCCATAAGCTGAATCCAATAGCCATCCTCCAAAGATTTAATCTTCATGGCAACCATAATGCTAGATTCCTAGACGTGGTTGTTCACGTGTCTTTCATCGGCACAGATTGTAGGAAAGTAGTTATGTCATCCTTTGTTATAAATAATGCGTTCTCATACGCATATTAGCTAGCTTTGTGATGTAATTTTGACTGTTAACGAGCCCACTGTGTCGTGACTTTATTTCTGTGTTATGACTGTATTTTGAATACATGAGAAGACTCTGTTTATAAGCTCAATTCATGGTTAATAGTTGTTGCCCGAGGACTGTGGAGAGGGCCCCTGCACATGCCAAGGTTTTGTTTATTACTGTATAGTTTCATGCTTTATTTCCTTATGTTCATTATGCCATAGTTAGTCATGTGTATATATTGCATTTCTTATGGTATTAACGTTTTATTTCTATCCATAATTTTCCATGCTTTATACTGTTATTAACTGATCAGTGTCATTGTTCCATATTACAGTAGGCATCCCGGGCACTTGCACATAGTTTTATGATGACTAATGACATGGAATCTGTCTTGTCCTTCTGCTGATTTATTTTTCTTAGTTTTTAATCTCAGTACTGTTTTATTTATTTCAGTTTTGTACATTTTATTTATTAGTTAGATTAGATATTAAATTACTCATGTCATTATCAGTTACCCCCTGAGGGATTGAAGTATGAGTGTGTAGTTTGATATTAGTTTATTTTTCTGCAAGTTAGTTATTGAATTACTCATGTCATTTTCAATTACCTCTGAAAGCTATAGCAAGACTAATGGTGAGGGATTGAAGTATGAGTGTGTAGTTTGATATTAGTCTATTCTCCTGCAAATTAGATATCAGATTGCTCAAGTTGTTTATGATTACCTCCGAAAGCCATAGTGAGACTAATGGCGAGGGGTCAAAATATGAATTGATGTAATTTGATCTTTAGCTTTATTTGCTTGCAATTTTTGAATTTCTTTGAGTACAGTGTCTTTTGTATTTAGACAGCAGCAAGGGTAATGGGTTTCATGATCAATAGTTCACTGCTTGTTTGACTAGTATAGTGGCAAATTTTCATTTTATTTTAGGAATTAATTTTGTCATTTCATGTTTTAAACCCCTTTTGAAGTTTGAAGTTTGGGAAATCATTGTAAAGGACATTAGTGCCTTGAACATTTATATCCATACTTGTCTTTTAGAATTTCCATCTCACATTAGGAAGTCAACCAAGATAAAAACCCCAAAACAAATAAAAAACTAAAAATGACAAAAAGTAAGAGATTGTTTATCTTGCACATATAGTGCGCCACACTTCATCAGCTTACGAATCTCGGATTGACAATTAAATGCAGCAATTTAGGACACACTAAAATGACCAAACATTTTGGCGTCATTGCTGGGGAAGTGTAACTAGTTAGCCAATTTCTTAAAAAAAAATATAATAAAAAAAAGAAGGGGAAAATTGATAACTTCTTGAAGTATGCTCTCCTATTGCACCTAGTGTGATCTGGAGGATCAGAAAAGAGAGTTATTGGTTCAATAATTTCTTAAGTATGCTCTCTTCTTGCACCTAGTGTGACCTGGAAGAGTAGAAAAGAGAATTATTAGCCCAACTTAAAAAAAAAAATGACATGCATAGAGCAAGAGATTCTAGGGGAAGGTTTATAGCTAGAGCCAAGAGTTCGATTTTCACA
>APFE031192678.1:0-12698 GCA_000404065.3 Pinus taeda | reverse complement strand
AAACCATCACAGGTTGAGACTTCCCTTTTCAAGTTGAATTTCTCCCTTTTATGTGGGGTGAGACCTCCCTTTATTAGTTGAAGGTTTCCCTCTTGAAAACATTAGGAGCACTTCCTTTCGCAGAATACTTGAGCTTCATGCCAGACTTGGAAGAGTTCTAGGAACTACACTAAGTGTTCTAGTGTTGGTGGTCATCCTTAAACCACCGCCCTTTATACCAAAATTTCAGAGAGCACATTCAGCCTAGTGCTACCATGCATTTTTGCACATTTTTTATTACAACTCTCTTCTTGGACTCATACATAACCCTTTACATTAAGGGAGGGAACGTTGGACACCTAATCCTCTAAGGGTTGGTGTGGAAGCTGAACAACTAAAAGGAGTCCAAGAGACCACTTGGAATATGAATCCAAGGGTCACGCCGTGTACTATAAATGTATATCATTTGTTAATAGTAAATGCACTCTCCTGATTATCTTTCCTATTTGTCTTTGCCATGCGTTTGTTTAACAGAGCCTTCAGTAAGGGATTCAAGGCTTCCTTCCAGTGGTAGTTGGTAAATAAGATCAAGGCGTAGGAGCTCCCTTTCGGTGGGTGCCATTAAATGACACCAGGGGGTTAGAGCTCCCTTCCAGTGGATGTTGGAGAAATAGAGAAGGTTGTAGCCTTCTATAGGTGGGTTCGTACATGATGGTATGAGTCTGCACAAATACAAGATAGTAAGATGTTTTTATTTATAATAAAAGATAAAGACAAATATGACAATAACGATGGTTTTTCCCTCATTAGGTTTCCACCTAAAAATCCTAGTGTTCATGTGTATTGATGTATTACTTATGTGTGATGGTTTATTCTATTCTTATTGGACATGGTTATTATTTAATTAATGTCTAAATAAGTAATGATGCATTGGTTCAAGTTAAACAAATGATGAATTGGTTGAAAAGTTACTTACCTGGGTATATTCTACATATCCTCATCACAGTGACATACATATGGTGATTCACTAAATTAAAGCAGCATTGAGAAATATGAATAAGAAATTGAAAGGTTTTAGTGAGTTTTAAAATACTGATTCACCCCCATCCCCCAATATTTTTCCCAACAATTGGTATCAGATTATGTACTTTAGAAGAAGCTTGATCGCTTAAAGGAGATCAATCAAGATGATGGGAAAAAGGAAGACAACTTGAAGGAGGGATTCAAAAAATTGTGACAATGATATATCAGATGCAGTAACAATTACAGATCTCATAAAATATTCAACACCTCACTTTCTATTGATCAAGAATGAAGAAGACAATAACAAGCAATTATCAGGTATGGGATTTCATTTTAACTGTGGTCCATTTCTTTTCCTATGCAATAATTATAGTAATGATGAAAGTGAAACAATTGAACTTGCACTCATGGGTAAAACTGAAAGTAAGCACTCTAAATATAAAATAGATTAAAAAATGTTGGCCCTAGAAGTAGAAGATGAAGGCATGTTCGCAACAGTGGACAATGAAGGCATACTTATGCTAAGTAATGATAATTATCACCAATGGAAAGAAAAGATAAAGTATAATCTAATGAACTATCAATTTTTTGTATTTAGTATGCAATGGATAAACCAAAATTCCTCCATGAAATTAGGAAGTTCAAAAGAACAGTAAGGAATTAAGTGTCATCATTAATAGCATACCTGATTCAACATTAAGCAAGGTTATGCATTATCCAACTGCAAAGAAATTTTGGAATAAGATACAAGAAATCCATGAAGAAAACCCAAAGGAAGATTGCTTATTAGGATATCTATCAAGCAATCCTATCCCTAACAATGTGTCAAAAAATGAACATGATAACAAAGCAACCTTTATTATGTTAGATGGAGTTGTTAATTCAGAAGAAGACAAGTTAGAATAAATTTTTGATCTAAGAACAAAACATGATCATGCTTTGAAAAATATTGTTAATCTTAAACATAAGTTGTAGGCATATGATAACAAGGATGATATTAAATGAGTAAATGTTTTTGTGGAATCTCAACAATATTGTGAAGGTCTTGAAGTTGATATTGTCTCTCTAAGAGAAGATCTTGAAAAATTAGATAATTAGAATGAAGAACTACTTCAAGCATTTGAAGAACAAGAAAATGGGCTAGAAGAAGAGATTTCAAAATTAAAGAAGCAAGTGGAAGAAGGAAGAGCCATTAAAGAAGATATGAATAAGAAATATGTAGGAAAGGAAAATAAATATCAAAGATTGGAGGTTGAGGTAAACATTCTAAAAGGTAAATTAGAATAAAAGGATAAAAATTTGAGATTTCAAGATAGTACTAAGATTTTGGATAATATTCTTAGTAGTCAAAGGTTTCCCACCATAAAATATGGTCTTGGCTTTAATGAAACTGTTGAAGGTGAATCTAATTCATAAGATGATGCAAGGAATTTAAAGGGTAGCAATGCAAAACCTGAGATCCTTAACAAAGAGATAAGAAGTCAACCCACTCAACAACCAAGGAAAGTGAATATTCAAAGAAAATCATTTAGTCCTAACTATAGAAATGTTAATCAATTATCTCCTGTGAGTAATAATGTTGAATGTTTGATATGTCATAATTATGGACACGTTGTAGATAATTGCAAAAGTAGAATGTTTCAATCACAATAAAATAATCGCTTCACAGAAGGATCATCTACTTCAAGGTACTCCTTCTTATTTGAAGGGATACTGTTTTTCTTGCAATATATTTGGTCACAAGTCCATTGATTACATAGAAGAAATATGAAACAAAAATATTATGATTCCTCTGATCATATAAGATGTTATGCTTGTAACAAGTTTGGGCATGTAACAAAAGAATGTAGGAACAAATCTATCGATCACATTAGAAAACATGGCAAGCAACCAGAGAAGAATATTTATGTCTCAAGACCTAAAAAAGATGGATCCACCAGCATTTCTCATAATAAGCAGAAAGAAGAAGAATAGATAAGTTGTGGTCTTTCTCTCTACTCATTTGAAGAAGAAGATGAACGTGACAAAGACAAAAAATTCTCTCATCACATGACTGGAGATAAGAGTAAGATGGAGTCTCTCAAAAAAACCAATATGGTAATGTTATTCTTGGAAATAATGCTGCAACAGAAGTTATGGGAAAGCGTAGAGGCAAAATTAATAAACATAGAGGAGAAGCTGATACTTTATTAGTTCAAGGGCTAAACTAGAATATTCTAAGTGTAGATGAAATGGGAGATAAATGAAATGTAATTGTGTTTACATCAATCAAATGCAAAGTTATAGATGAAGAATCTAGAAAGGTCATAGCAAGAGGATATAGAAACCTAAACAAATTATATGTGTTTAAAGAACCAAATTCTCACAGATATGAGGAGGATTCAAACTCAGAGTAAAAGAAGATGCTGCCCATTGAAGTCCATTATTCTTAAAAGAATAATTCTAATATTAATTGCAGAAGTGATGTGAGGTACATGACCTTATGAGAGCAAAATATGATTATCAAGTCCTCAAGATCAGTGACATGTAATCTCAGGGGGAGTAATACATATGTTGTCTTGATGACAACTCCCATGGTTGGTTTTGATATTCATATTTCCTACATTACTAATAGTGTATCTGATGTAGTAACAATGAATAGGTACAGACAATACAATCTCAGGCAGAGATGTGGTTATGAAATTTCAGCATTTTACTTTCTGTACATGGATATTATGAAGGATAGTCATGTATATATGCACGTTTTGATACATACAAACACATATGTTTTCCTATGGTGAAGAAACTGTAGGACAAACTAAAGGAAAGTCTATTATATGCTTCAGACAATTATTATTTTCCTTTCTTGTTCCGATGTTGATGGTTACAGTCCGGGGATGCTACTTAGAAGTGGTATTGGCTAATGATGGTTTATGAATTGCTATAATATTACATTGATGACATAGATTTACTGATAGATGACGTTTCTTTGATGACCTTACTGATGGATAAGCTCATGTGGTCAAACCTGACAGTGAATAGCTGTCACAAGTTCAAGGGGAGCATTTTCTATGCTTCTAATAATGCATTATTGGCATTATAATTTCTTGAGAACGTCTTGTTACATAATGATGCTTATATTAATGATGTTCATGTTGCTAAATTTTTTGTATGATGCGTCATTCTATGTTGTAGTCATGGGTTTCATATGATGAGATCATGGATGATACATATATATTGCTTGAGCCACATAATTGTTATGATGCTACTAATCAGATTTATGATGATAGAAGATTTTGTTGATGATGCATATGATAGGTTACTTACATGTTGATATTCATAAGTTTAAGGAGATAAATAAAGCTTTATTAAACAACCTTATTATTTGATGATGATGAGTATCACTAATTAATTTTATGATGTTGTCATTATGCATTCAACGATGCATAATTTACATATGGTGGAGTTATGGATGATGATGCCTATACTGCTTGGCTCTAACATGTACATGATATGATGAAAATTGTATATTGTTTAAGGATTGTTGCTTTTGATGGTATCAAGGATATGTGTTACTAACAAATTTTGATAAATTATGGTGAGCTCATGGTTTGTTATTGATGATTTGTATCATTAATGAGAAGCTATATACATACTACTATCTCTATGTCATGGGATATCATTGATGAGTGAATTATGGATAGGGATCTTATTGATGATTAATTAAGTTGCATATTGATGAAGTGGTGTTGGTGTGATAGTTATTCTTGCATGAAGAAAATGGGCGAAGAGAATGATGTTACTGTAGGTTTCATGAAGACATCTGCTAAATGATACTTCAAGACATGGCATACTTAGTCACATATTGATGATGTTAAGGAATGATGCTAATTTTCCCTATCTTACTTTATGATTATATGCTTGATTCTCACATATGTTGATTGATGCATGAAAAGACATGTTGCTATACTTTGATGCACATTGATTGAGACTCTTTCTACTAAGGGAAATAGCAAGTTGACCTTGATGAGGTTAAGAGGATGAGTTGATAGCATATCTCTATGGAAAATCTTATGTTTCATACTTGGTCACAAGTTAATGATATAAAATATACATTATCTTCTCTTGCAAATTGATGATGAGAATGTGCATGTTGTGATTCATGTTACTGCTAAAATATGCTTATGGTGCAGGTCCTATATGGTGTATGATAGTTGTTGATGACTATCATGGTCTTATTGATGTCTTTTGTTTTGCTAATAAATGCCATATCTATCTCTCAATGTAAAGGTCATGTAAAGACCTATGTTATAAATCATTGTAAAAATCAGTCATGTATGAACTATTGTGATCAAGTCATGCAATCCCATGTTTTTGGGAATGTGATGTAGTTTGTAACCCCACTGTGTTGGGTGATCAACGTAAGCATGAGTCATTAGTGATAGGAAAAGTCATGTCTGGTTGAGTCATAGAGTCAGTACATCTTTGTATATCTTCAGAAAATTTAGCTTGTGCTCAGGGGGAGCATGGTAAGTATTCAATATTCATAATCATCAAATCAAATCTATAACACTCATGTCAAAAAAGTGAGAGAAGACTTCTTTCAACATTAGTCATCCCTTTTCCCTTGATGTCAAAGGGGGAGAGAAACTTGGTGTTTGGAGAATGCTTGGTATATATACATATGTGTTTACAGGTATCTACAGTTGGTGGTGACCAAACACCAAAGTGGTTTCCATCAAGTCCAAAGGGGGAGATTGTTGGCATTATGAAAAATGTTTTGTCCCTAATGGCAACCTAATTAATAAATATGTCAACAAGATGGTAGAAGGATGAGTATTCAAGTCAGTACATATGTGAGAGGAACATTGGAAAAAAGGAACATCAATTCAAAGGTAGAAGAATGATAAAGATGAACTTTGAAGAAGTATACGTAGGTTATTTGAAGAAAAGTTGTGTACATATGTAGGCGTGGTGAAGAAAAGTTGCTATATGCAGGTTCTATGAAGAAAATCCACGTACATATGTAGGTTTTCTAAAGAAAAGTTGTGTACAGTTTTTGCACCATGGTATTCTAAATACCAGGGGTCTTTACCATGGTATTGACTCATAGTAATGAGTGTGGCAATGAATATTTGATTCGTCTAAGAATACCATCGGCATTACAAAGGCTTTGACCTGTGGGATTAAATAAGGCCTAAGCTATATAAGGAGATTAAGATCAAAGTGTTTGTGTGAGCAACTGATGAATATTTCATGAATAGTTAAATTTGAAGAAAGTGTGCATGTAATGGGCTATTAATGAATTGTTTGATCTGATACTAAGTATACACTCAGGAATTTGATGATTTATAAGATCCAATAGATTTGGAATGACTATTTTGATAATGGATTGATTTGATATGTAATATTTATGTTTTATGCATATTTTAGTATGTAAAGATGGGTTTGTTCTGAAGGTCTGATGTGCAATGAAGCTATAAGTAAATAGTTGCAGATATGTATGAAGGGTTGATAACCTGAAAAGCGCATGCATACATGGGTTTGATAACCTAAAAGATGCATACATATGCACACTTAATGCTAGTAAGTCATGCACCAATTCTACGCTTTGGACAGATTTGTATGTGGGTTTGATTCCCGAAGAGCGCATATACACGCATAAGTGTTTTGTGGAAAGTGCGAATATAAGATAGGGTTTTGTTGAGTAAGATGTCTGATTAGTCTAATCAGTCTTGTTCTGTTTCTGATGTCTGCCAATGAAGTCTTACTTGATGATCAGGGTCTAATAATGATGATTAAAGATGAATTAATTGATTGAATATTGATGATGCTGCTAGTTGTATGTGATTCAAGATTTATGATGGTTCCATTATATTTCAGAGTAATTCATTGGTTCAGGGTGTAACTCATTGTTTTTTTTAGAATGATAGTCATTCAATTTCAAGGTTCAACTTTTTGAGATCTACACGCATGTATGCTTCAAGGATGTCATGTATACATGCGAAATTGCTAAAGTAAAGTAGCTTATTTATTATGATATTTTATTGATCACGGTTTTCAGTTGGTTCAGTGAGTTGATGCAATGTTTGAGTTCAATATTGGTATTCTAGTTACAATGATCTAACTTCTTTGGTTGTTTGGGAATAAATTGATTTGTTTGGGTCTCATTGGATTTAGTTGGTTCAATGATTGAGTGATTTATTGCAGTGATTAGTTTTAGTTTTAAGATTTGGTATTGGGCTTAATGATGGTAGTGGGTCTAGTGTGAAAATTTGATGAAAAGTGGTTGACAAGTTGTGATGTTTTGTATAGGGTGCATCCAGTGTGAAAATGTATGTAACGCGGTCACGATGGTGTTGAGAGTTGGAGCCTTCAGTAAGAGAGACAAAGCTTCCTTCCAATGTTAGCTAGTAAATCAGATCAAGGGGTTGGAACTCCCTTTGAGTGGGTGTTGGAGAACTAGAGAAGGTTGTAGCCTTCTACAAGTGGGTTCTTGTGTGCTGGTATGAGTCTACACCAATACAAGATTGTAAGATGTATTTATTTATAATAAAAGATAAAGACCGGGATGAAAACAACGATGGTTTTCCCAGATTGGGTTTCCACCTAAAAATCTTGGTGTTCATATGTGTTGACGTATTTCTTATGTGTGATGATTTATTCTATTCTTACTTCACATGGTTAATGTTTAACTAATGTCTAAATAAGTAATAACGCACTATTTCAAGTTAAAGAGATGATGAATTAGTTGAAAAGTTAGTTAATTGGATATATGCTACTTATCCTTATCACAATTGCATATATATGTTGGTTCATTAAATTAAAGTGGTGTACAAAAATATGAGTAAAAACTAAAACGTTTTAGTGAGTTTTAAAATACCGATTCACCACCCCCTTAGTATTTTTCCCAACACTCGCAATGTGTGCAAGATGGCTTTGCTCCTTACTCCTTGTTGGTTGTATCTGCCTTCTTATCATTTCCCTTGCCTTTTCCTTTGAACTTGCCATTATGAGGTTTGAAAGATGATTTATTCAGTTGCTCTTCTTTATCATTCTTTCCCCCGCTTTCAAGGTGAATGGCCTTCACAATGGCCACATCAATAGTAGGAGGCTCAATTAATAAAAATGCATGTATGATGTAACTATGTAAAGCACCAATATACTTTGGTACATTTTTGGGTGAATCAAGTGAAATGCCCAAATTCAATGCTTGTTTTCTAAACTCTTCTATGAAGTTTTTAACATTTTGACCCTTTCCTTGTCTTAGATATTGTCATTCCATTAAAGCCTTTCCTCCACAACCTAAAGGATAAAACTGATGTTTTAATGCAGAAACAAAATTGGACCAAGAAGAAAGGAGATTACCCAAGTTTGTGTTACCTTTCTGCAAATTTATCTCCCACCAAACGAGAGCGGTGCCGCTCAATCAAAGAGATGCTAATTGGATATTTTCCTCAATTTGTTGAATCTGATAATAAACTTCAATTCGTCTAATCTAATTGTTTAGTTTCTCTACATTACATTCTCCATTATATGTGGGAAAATCAAACTTTACATCTAGCTTAAAAAATGGCTTCTTAGATGTATTCCTTTGATGCCTGTTAGAGTGATGAGAAGAAGAAGAAGAAGAACTGTCACTAGAGGATAGAGAGGGTGGTTCATGAGGATTTCCTCTTCCACCTTCATGATTTACCAATGCGGTCATCTCACTCTTTCTTCTCAAGCTTAATTGTCTTCTCATACTCTACAAACAACTTGTCAACTTTCTCCACCATGGTGAAGAAGATCTTGTGATAATATCACTCTTCCTCCATTTGAGCTTCCTCATATGCCATGTTTCGTCTTTATGGTGCATGCCCCACTTTGGGGTCAAAGGATTTAAGTTTTACTTCACCTCTTTGGATCTTGTTACTGGTTAGCATTCACTCATGCAACTCACATACCAAACTTGATCCAGATCTTATAACTTCAAGGATACATACATAACTGCATATAAAAGAGCATGTAACCAAGTAAGTTAACACATGAAAAAGAAGTGGAAATAATAAAGCAACCATGAGATCAAAGGCACACAAATGATGTAATTACGGAGTTCACCCAATGTGGGCTACGTCTCTGGGCCCTACTCAAAGTTAGGAAGCCTTCCTTTATTAAGTGGCAGCAAAGAAATGAATTACAATCAACTTTACAAAAATGACCATTATAACTACTTTCCTAATGATGTGTTGAAAATGGAGACATAGGATGGAGAAATAGATTACACGGTTCGATTCCTACCGTGAAAAGGTGCAAAAATGATTATAAACTTGTCAAATTTTGACACTAGAATCTCTGGTCCTTTAAGGGAATATTTTTATCATCTTGGAAGATCCCTTGCTCATGGTTGTGGCCCTCCTAGCTGCTAAGATTTATGCTAATCTTCCCTTTGCTAATCTACTTAGCAAATGAATTGAGGGATTATATTAAATAAGGGGCAGAGCCACCAACGTGGGGTTTTTGGCCTGTTGGTGGTGGCGGCACATAGTATGGAGGTGTTTCTAGTTTGAATCCCATCATATACCATATGAAGCTTGTCATTTTGGTAGACTTGTTCATTGGTTACATCTAAATGGAAGGAGGTTAAGTTTAATGTCACAATTTTGGTATGTATGATGAGGTTGGTGGGTCGGGTGGGTTCAAACCCCACCAATCTTACATTATTATATAACCATTGTTAACCGATGGTTGTGCAGTTCCACCAGGGGTAGCCCACCCACTTATTTGATTATGTTTGATTCAATGTTGTTTTCGGGTGGCGACCCACCACCCAATTTTATTTTTATATGGTAATGTAGTTAAAATTTCAGATCCCTTTTGTAAAGGTTACTAGACAAATTAAGTAGGTGAAAAATTCAACTTTGTTTACCGTTGTTTTCTATGCACCAACCCTTCACCAATTTGTTGCCTCGTTAGTGACTTCCACTTAGCCAAGTTTGACCAAAACTTTGACCAGCTATAACTTGAGCATACAAACTCAGATTTGTTGGTGTTCACATTGTTGGAATCAGGTCAATGAGTACTAGGATATGGTACTAGTTTCACTTCCATTTGATGACTTTTTATTTTTGAGTTATTTTCAAGGCCACTTCTATTTCTGGATCCACCTCAATCTTTCCCTTAGGCTCTAGGAGCACCCCTCTATATGCCTTTATTGCATCAAACCATGGATTCCTTTACCTTTATTAATTCATCTCCTTGTTTATTCTCTCTCAATAAAACCAAAATGTATTTCTTACTAGAACTAATAAACTTCTTGGCCTGGTTAACACTTACTACTAAGATATTTTATTTATCTTTGCGTGCATTATGCATATAACATCTTTCAGCCTTTATCAAGTCATAATGGTTATATATTTGAATTAATGTTGCATCCCTTGTATACATATAAGGGATTCCAAAAACTACACCATACACGTCAAGGGGTGTTGCGTCTAACTCAATTTCATCAATAAACTTTGCACTTATAGAAGATTTGATCTTACACTGTTTCTTGACATGGATTTATTCGACCTTATGCAGCCACACCAACAAGAATGGGCTTTGATAATTTTGAACCTTTGATCACCCTCACTCTAAGTGCTTCCATGTGACATTCCCACTAGGTTAACACATGGTCATCTAATATTAATATGGAAAAATAAATCTTTTTCTCCTCTTCTATGTAGTGGAAATTGAAATGGACCTACAACTATTTCAACCAATGATTCAAATTTAATGCATCAATCTCACTTTGCTATGGCCTGATATCCATTTTCACTCTCATTTTAAAAAATCATTGTGAGTAGATAATGGTATTATAACTTGGTTTCTCTTTCTTAGGCTATTTTTTGAACCCTTTCTAGGTCTCTGTGATATATATATTTCTGCTCCAGTATGATCCTTGTGTTATGACCTCCAACCTCAAAATAAACATCAAAGTTCACTGAGTCACATACAAAAAAAAAGAAGAAAAAGTGCTCAAAATTACATTAATGAACTTAGGGGAGACTAAAAGCCCCCACTAATGTTCTTCTTCAATGATTTGATTTTTTGTCAACAGTAAACCACCTTTAGAAAGGTTGTCAACCTAAGGATTGTGCTCATAGTATACATGCTCTAAAGGTATCTCCTAAAGTTGCCTTGAAATTTCCTTCAGATATTTAGCCAAAGGGGGTAAACTAGTACTATGGATATGAGGCTACTCTTGGATCTAAATTGTAGTGAGATGAAACGCCAAAAATATCTAGCATAAGAATTTATTTGTTAAGTATTAATTTCATAAAGAAAAATAAAGACTTGAATTCCCCATCTTGATTTGTTCATTTTCCCATATTAGTCTCTGATGTAGGACAATGAGAATCTCATAACAATAACAAAAGACCCAAACCACACACTTTTCTCAGCCCTTGAGGGGCCTTATCAAAGAATCTCCAAGGTTGTCCACCGAAAGTTTTCTCTCATCGCATCACTTCTCTATATTCACATTAAGCTTGTAAATTAATAACGAAGCTAATACTTGAGGAAAGATTTCAAAATATAGGATTGATGTATCTTGAAATAAGCTAGAGTTGTGGATGAGCCAAATCCTAGAAGTAACTAAAAAGGAAGCTACTCTAAAAGATTTGAATTTTTCGTATAAACCTTTCTTTGAAATTTATATTCATAATCATTTTATCATGCAAAATAAAAAAACCAATGTAGTTTCTATATGATTCGAAACCTACTTAAGAAATTTATATTCATAATCATTTTATCCTACAAAATAAAAAAACCCAATGCAGTTTCTATATGATTCCAAACCTACTTAGGAAACAAGGGAGATAAGAAAATATGAATGGTAGTCTCGTCATTTTCTTTACACTAAGTACACCTTTAAGGCCCAAGCTTATTTGTCTTTTGAAACATTTTCCAAATTAACACTATATCATTTAGAACCACCTACACGAAAAATAGATTTTGTGGAGTCTAAATTGTTCATAGTTTTAATTGCACCCATTTAAATAACCAAACTTTGTGGTGCTATCATCACATCTTTATTTATTTCCTACCCTAAATCATTGGGATCCATGTTCAACTTTATATGGGTTCTTCTTATACCACTCCCATCTTTATTTCGTCAAAAGCCCTATTTCCAAAGATGGCAATTAAACTTGAAAGTATAAGCTAATTTCAATTAAAATATCTAGTTACTTTTAATAATAATTACATAATAACCTAACCTTAAGATTGCTTGAATAAAGATATTAAATAATCAAATAATCCAAAAAAAAACAAACTTAAAATCATTAAGGAATTTAAACTTCTGTGATCCATAACATTGTTTAGAGAAAGTTTTGGCGAAATCACATACATACTCTTTTGTCGACGCGTTTCGAACCAACCAGTGTGGTTCATCGTCAGGAAAAGTTGCAGAACCAATCCAGCATAGCTTGTTAAATACTATGTGTAGAGACTCCAACGGCTATATTGCCAACGGCTAATTCTGACTCATTGACCCGAGTCAAACCAAAATATTCTAGATATATTTAATTACTATTATTCCTAGAAATTAGTTAAAATAGGTAAATAAAATTATTTATTTGTTAATTTAACTAAATGTACTTGTTTATTAATACATGTATATATATAACTAATTCACACTAAATTAATATTCTTGGTACATCATATATTTATTTAATAATAATCTTATTTATCAT
>APFE031192671.1:10625-66970 GCA_000404065.3 Pinus taeda | reverse complement strand
GACCGAAAACCATAGGTAGGTTCGCCCAACCTAATATAGGGTCCAAAAAAAAATATTTCTCGGGGCGCTGCCCCGAACATCGTAGAGGGGGGCTACCCGCCCCCCTCAAACCCCTCGGACAAGGGGGGATGCTGCCCCCCCTGTGACCCCCCCGCTGCACAATCGGCACAACAAAGGGGGGGCTTCGCCCCCCCTCTAACCCCCCGGTTCACTACATAGGTTAGTCATGGAAAGAATATAACACAACCCAGCAGCGAAACCAACATGACCTTGACGGATGGACAACAACACGCATGGTTTGTAGCATCAATAACACTGCATTTAAGGATGGCACTATCAAAACAAAAGATATCCACCCAGGCCGAAGCTTTGGAGATTTCAATGAGACTACACGAGATCCCGATACAAGATCCTGGTCTGGGAGTCCAACAAATCCATGCTAAACTGCAAAATTTGTGTCTAGAAATGCAGAGTTTGAAATAAGACAGGACAACTTGGCTAGAGGCACGTGAGGAGGTATGGTTCAGCCAAGGGCATGACAAGGACCATTGTCCAGTTTTCGTGAATTACTTGGTGGGAGGAGGGCCGATGCCATCAAGACCAGAGGCACAAGAAGGGTCGAGTGTGCCACCTACAGATAACTGTCACTTATTACAGAAGTATACACAGATGTCCCATCAATTGTTCTGTAATTTTTGCAGGTCGGTAAGCCATGATGAGCACACCTGCAGAAGTTATGAGCTGATGATGGATCAGACTCCTACCTATAGAGTACAGACTGAAACACGAGCCCTTGATCCAAATGTAGGGATGGCGCACGCTGGATTTCAGGGGCGCTGACGAGATCAAGGTGGAATGGGACTAGGAAGGGGTCGCAGACAATTGATTTGTTACAATTACGGAGGGCCAGGGCATTATGCCTGTGATTGTACAGATCCAAGAAGAGCATCATGTTTATATTGTACCCAATTTGATCATGAGACGGAGGACTGCCTTACATTATAGCAAGGTTGTGTTATAAAGGAGTACTCTAGCCTTGCCCAACTTAGAACCTACAAATGATGAGGTCTGAGCCATGCAAAGAGGACCCAAATGTAAACATCGTGCTTCGAAGTGGTAGAAAAACAGGAGATGATAAAGGTAAGTAGCCAAAAGAAAGTGCGTTGGTTAGCATGGATCCTACAAAGGAACCTGAATTTGATTTAGTGCACGTGAAGGAGAGATTCATGGAAGCTAAGAAGAACTTCACGGAGGCCTCCACTTCAGGTAGTTTGTGGGCTCCAGTATTGTAACAATATTGCTGCAACTCCTGGGACTCCCTTCTTTATTTTATATCAACCCGGTAGTTCGTAACAAACTTGGAAGCGACGGTGCTGTATGCACAAGTACTAGCTCTTGCCATAGTTGTCACTTGGTCAGCTGGCACAAGTCCGCTAGGGGCTTAAGCCAACTTCTATGAGCTCTGAGAAGAGATTTTTAACTGATGGACGAAAGCTAACTCAAAGGAAGCTAAGACATAAAAACAAATAACAGTACATGAAGGAATCCTTGGCACTTGGGTTGGGCCCAACCCTAAGAGTTGCAAGCTCCTAAAGAAACTTAGAACTGATGCCAAATAAAGTTGCTTTCCATTACTCAAAAATAACCATGTTCATAGGAAAGTTACACAACAACAGCTGCAAAAATGAGCTGAGAAAATAGCAGCACCTTAGTGCAAAATAACAATAGTCCCAAAAAGTAAACTATGAAGGCTGAAAGCCTTCCTATTTATGCCTACGAGGGCCTCAGCAACCCTCCTTAATTTAAGAGGCTCGACTGCTCCATCTGCCAGTAGACAGTCACTCTTCACCAAGCTGCTTGGCTACCTTTAGGATTAGTTTTGTTGGCCTACTGAGCTCTGAGTTGAGGGTGGATATTTTGAGGAAGGGACATTTAATTCCAGAGACATCCTCCCTACGAATCCTCACCCTTGTTCCTTCATGCTTGGTTGTCATCAAGCTCATAATTGCTTCGATTTGTTCAAAAATTTGTCCAAAAACTTGAAATAACCACGTATTAGCCTTCTTGGTAAAGTGACCACCCTCATTCGTGAAATTAACATAAAAATAATAAAAAAATATGCATGAACTATGAAAAATGGTAGATTGAGAAAGAACAATTAGGCAAAATGAGCCCAATAAGTTACCAATTCCAACTCATCATCCTTGATAGCCTTGACTGCCTCCCTCACATCCTAGGCCTCTAAAGTGATATCTTCTTCACGGTCGTGAAATCCTACTTTTCTTTCCACTTCTTCCCACTGCTTGTGTTCCTCCTCTTCCTTGACTCCTTCTAGCAGCCCCAAAAGCAAGGGAGGACGGAATTTTAGGCCGATCCAATTGGCCTGAAGATTTTGCATGGAGTGTTTGTAGCGGGGTACTCTTGCCAAGGCCTCTGCCATCCTTGTTGGGGTGTGGTATTCTCTAGTCTTTAGGCTGTGGGGCAGTGTGTTCCACCTCCGGATGCAGGCATCAACACAGTCATCACCCAACAGCCTCTCCATGTTCTCAAAATGGGCTATGGCTTGGGCTTGACAACCAATGTAATCTGGTAGGGCCCGGGAGTTATTTTCCAAGTGTTGGTGGGCGTATATCAGTGCTGAGGGATCCTCCAGATCTACTCTTATCATTAGTGGTTCGTTCAACTCCCTGTCCATAACATTTCGGACCTTTGCCGGTCTCTTTTCTTCATGATTTAGCCAAGAGGCCATGGCCATAAGTTGCACGTCTCCTAGTGCAGTGTTGGGGTCCCATGAATTCATGTTGGGAAGGGCCAAGTTGTGTAGGTAAAACTCTGATAGCTTGGACTTGTCCTCTGATGAGCTACTGTCACATAAAGCCATGAATTGGTGGTAGTTTTGGAATGGAGTAACACCCCTTTGGGCCAAAGTGTTGATATGGAACTGCAACCATTGTTCCTTGAGGTATAAGGCATATGTTTTGGAAAGTTGTCTACACTGTATTTCCTCCTCTGCCCAGCTGGCCATGCAGGCTAGTTGGGCCTCCTTTTCTTGCACTTGTTGCCTTAGAGATTGTATCTCTTGTGCTGCTTGCAATTCCTTTTCTTGTAGCTGTCTGGTCAGTGCCTCTATTTCAGCTTGCAACCCATCTCTCTTCTGCTATTCATCAATGGTTTCTTTGCCTATTGTGGGCTCCTCCTGTTGCTGTTGTTCTCCCCAGGTGTGGGGCCTATCTCCCATAAAGTGTCCCTATAACTGTAGCTGCTGTTTGAGCAGCTCATTTTCTTCCTATAGCTTGGCCCGTTGGCTACTTTCTATATGCCGTACCAAAGCCAATTCTTTCCTTGCGTCTTTGAGCTGTTCCTCCAAGGGACCTATATCTGCCACACCCTCGGACTTGGCGATTTTCATCCAAGTGTGGGTCCTTACTCTCTCTTACTCCAATGCAAAGAACAATGGCACTGCAAATTTTTGGGGGATTATCCTTCCCGCCTCTAGCAAGTTATAGTAAGAGCCCAGGTTGGGCTGGGGGCTTGGTTCCTCAATTTTCTCAGTCTTTTCCTCCTCCTGGGATGATGTGGCTGCCTTTTCTTCTAGCTCTTCGGTCTCCTTTAGCCTAGCCAGCATGTCCTGTAGAATTGTTTCGGCATCCTGTACAGAGGTTTTTGTGTCCAACATTTTAACCTTTTCCTTCCAGTTGGACGTCTTCAGGCTTCCCCGTTCATAGATGATGGATGCCTTTGGAGGAGACCTTTCCTGTTGTTTAATTGGGGTGTCCACAATTGTAATTGGTTCTTTTAACTATGAATGGGGTCTGCCAGTCTTTATGCACATGCTTCTTCTTGCTTTAAAATACATAGAAGGCTCCCTTTTCCTCTTCCCTTTTTGCTCTGGGGTTGTGCTTAAGGCAGCCAGCACCGCTGCTGCCTCCCTAGCCAGAATCTCAGGGGACTTCTCCTTCTTCTGCTTTGTTTTTGTGCTTCCTCTAGAAGCTGTTTCTAGAATTCCTGTAGAAGCTGTTCCCAGACTCCCTGTAGAAGTTGTTTCCAGGCTTTCTATAGAAACTGTTGCGGCTTGCTTAGTTGAATGGGTCTTTCCTTTTAACTCTTGGTTGGTTGCCTTGGTTGTGCCCTTCCTTGGTTGGGACTTTTCAGTCCTTTTCACTCTATCCTATAGTCGTTTCTCCTTAGGTGTTTGTGCCATTGGTCTTTCCATAGTTTTAGGTTCAACATCTTGGTATTTTTCTTGTTTCCCTTCTTTTTCTTTCTATGGTGGTTTGTCCTATGTTTCCCTTCCAATGGCTTTTTCTCTTGCCTCACTATGTTCCCTTTCTTCATGGCTGGATGAGGTGAGTTCCTCGGCCAGAATCCTTATATCGTCAACTTTGGTCATGTTGCAGAAAATTTCAAAAAGAGAGGGGGACAGTGTAAGTATGGAGGGCATCTTCCACTAGGAGCTTGATGAGCCCATGATGGGCTCCCTGATCCGGTGTCCCTTCCCTCAGTTTTGTGTCACATTCAATCAATGATTGCAAGAGAAAGTAGGGGATGCTTAACTTCTGCTCTGGGGGTAAATCCAACCCATGTCTTAGTTCTTTTAGCAACCGGAAGTGATAACCGTAAACAATACTGAATCACCCCTCACAGGTAATGTATTTCATAATTTGGAGACCGGCTTCGCTCCACAGAGGATGTAAACTAGCCCTCCTTACCTCGTTCTTATCTTCTCCAAACGGTTCCTCTGGTAGGAAGAATTATTTCTTGTCTTTTTGGCCTAATGCTCTCTCCTCTTTGCTCTAGGGTATCCCTAATGGCAGACCAATGACCTGACTAATGAGTTCAGGGGTAAGTTGCAGGGTCAACCCTCTGAAATTGACACTGGCCAGTGTTTTTGATTTAGGTTGCAAAGACATCAGGAATTCCTCTGTTATTTCATCATCATTCCCCTGGATTTTATCATAGAAGGTCATCCAATTGGCATGGGTGAAGAGGTCCACTGCTGCGGGATGTTCACGCAATTTTCTAGAATTTGAGGGTTCCTTTCTGATAAAACCTCCTAGCATGGTGAGAGTGTTCGATTTAAATGCTCTGAGCAGAAGGGGAGTGTTGTTTTATGTGCTTTCCTCCTTTAAACTTTGAGAAAGGATCTCTCAGGTGTTTATATTTTAAATCTGCACCAATTCCCTGGTTCTAATGCTTTTGTTGCCCAAACTCGGCTGTCTGTGTATGGAGGGGGAAGTTTTGTTTCCACAGACAGGGCACAACACTTCAATTTTTTTCTTCCAGCATACGTGCAACTTCAAATTTTTATATACAGTCTAGCCCTCTCAGTGCTTTATCGTTTCTACAGGAGAAATTTTCATAGGAACCTTGGAGGAGAATGTTGATGCAGGATCGTCTGAGAAATTCCATGTAATTACACAGGAAAACTGCTATTCTTGACCCACAAGCAGACTTGCTTCTAATACCCCTACTTCAGACAGTTCAGTTTACCACCTTTTGAAATATACCATGCAGGGAAAGTGTTTTTCGAGCCTACCTCTCCCGAAACTTAAAATTTGTTGAAGGAAAGCTCAGGTTTCTCTGTTCTAGGGGCTGTGCCATACTTCCTGTAGAACTTCTTCCTATAGGATGCTTTCGAGCTTATGTAGGATGCAACTGTGCTTCTGAATGAGCTCGGGACGCGGGAGAACTGCGAAACAGGCCGAAAAGCTTGGAGGAGGATGATGGGTTAACAGATTGTGGAAGCAGAGGATGAGTACTTCGGCCAGGAAGTTACAAATGCGAATGAACAACGGACCTGTGAGCCTTTCAGCCAAGCATTTTGAACTGCGGTGCAATTCGTGGCGAGAAGGTGAGGTGGCCGGACCAAACCGTTATCCATCGTCATGGTCATCATTCTCCTGCGTGTCCCTGGCTTACCTCCCCTCTGCCATTAACCGCCGCCACCACTATCAGTCCACCGATTTTCACCGACTGGACACTCCACACGTGTCGGCTATATGGCTCGTTGGCGAGTCTGAACGTAACTGAGCTCGTTCGGATCCCACGAAGCGGTGTAACTGGCTGAGGGTGGCCAGTTGACTAAGCACCAAATTCGTTCAATCCAACCATTTTCACAGGCATGCCGTTTTCTTGAAATATGGTTTATGTAATTCACGAATAAGGTTAGACACTTACCTGCGTGGCCGTGGACGCGTTATACAGACTTTGGTCTCAAGACTACTACCTCGCTTGCTACTGCCTCGTGCATGGGTGCTAGAGATAATTTTTTATTTGTTGAAGCTGCATGCATGGCTTTGGAACCTGATCTTCCAATGATAAACACTGCATGCACAGGTTTTGTCTAATCTCAGCTGTCGAGGAGGTGTTCTCATTCAAGATGAACCCTTTTTTCATGTCCCCCGTGTGGATTTCAGCTGCCCCTGCCTCCAGAGTATGTGCTCTAGAGGGATCAACTGCTACAGGATTCCTGTAGGATATCCTATAGCTGCTTCTCCTCCTGGGATGCAGGCTAAATGGCCAGGGTCATTTTACGGACAAGGACTGGCTGCATTGATGAAGAGTCTAGATGGAGCTTGAACAAGTAGAGTGTGCGAGCCCTTGCTGCTTGTTTTGTCACTTGGAAAAGTTTTTTTCAATCTGAGGAAAACATGGCTCTTTGTATGCTTGTGCAAGAACACATAACCAAGTGGGTGACAGAGGTTTCCAGAGATAGAGCAGGGTGCCACATGGTGTTTGATTGCATAGAGGTGTGGCCTCATGCCTAACAAACTGATCCCAACCATCAGATTCATTTTTAAAATTGACTTTGGCTCGTCCGAAGGTTCTACAGGATGTTTCCTGTAGAAATTCAGGACTTCCTGTAGAAAAGCCTGGAACTTCTTGTAGAAAGCGCAAAACTTCCTATAGAAGGCCCAAGCTTGACCCGAATGTGACTAAATCCTAGGAGAGGTGAGTGGCCATGGAGGGGGTGTCTGAAAGGATGTCCTGGAGCCTGGTACAGACCCCTGTCCTTGTTTTGCATGCCCCTCTTTTCTTGCAATGTATTCCTTGCAACCTACAATTTTCACAGAGATTAGTCCTGTTTTCTTTTTTTTTCTTCTTGTTGTTTTTTTTTTTTTGGCTTTTCTTTTTTCTTCTCTTTTTTCCTTTTTTTTTTTTTTTTTATGAGACAGCTAGGGCGCCTCAATGAGGTTTTCACCCCTGCTATCTGCCCTGGGTGCCTCAGAAAGGTTTTCACCCAAGGATCTTTTTATTCCACATTTTTTTATTTCTCTAGAGATAGCTGGGGCGCCTCCATGAGGTTTTCACCCTCACTGTCTGCCTTGGGCGCCTCAGAAAGGTTTTCACCCAAGGATCTTTTTATTTCTATTTTTTTTTTTAATGATCAAAGTGTGGGCGGAATAGGGGCAGAGCTCTGCTCCACTACCAACACTGATTTTTCCAAAGTTTGAATGAACTCCTGCCTCGAAAGAGGTTTCCTGTAGATTTTCAATCGATGCCCGTTGACAAGCATGGGGATGGCTTCTTCATCAATGGTCCTGGTAAGGGCTGAACCATTGTCATTACATTTCTCCACTGCATATGGTCCTAGCCATGTTGTCCTCAGCTTTCCTTTGAAATCCTTGTATCTTGAGTCATACAGTAGCGACCAATCTCCCGGCTGGAATTGCTTTTCATTGAGGTGCCGGTCATGCCATATCTTCCTCTGGAGTTGAACTACCTCCGAGAGGAGGAGGGCCTGAATTCTTTGTTCATCTAATCCATTTAGCTGCAATAATCTTTCACGTTGAGCATGGCTGAGATCTAAGTCCAGCTGAGCTACCACCCTCAATGTGTTGTATTCGAACTCTATGGACAACAAAGATTTCTTTCCGTAGACCGGCTCATAAGGTGTGAATCATGTTGTAGTTTTCCAAGTGGTGTTTTAGGCCCAGGTGGCCTCAACAAGGCGATCTGCCCAATCCTTTCTCCTACTGCTCACCACCTTAGTCAGAATCTCCTCCAATGCTCTATTAGTGACTTCCACCTGCCCATTTGCTTGTGGATGATACGGGGTGGAAGTCTTGTGCTTGATCTTGTGATGAGCGAGTAGGTCTTCAATTAAGTTAGTCGGTGCACACAATGATGTAAGACCTTTGCTTTGAAGGAGGGTTGATAGGACCCACAAAATCCATGCCCCACTTCTCAAATGGCTCGAAGGTCACTTGAGGTTGGAGGGGCATTTCATCCCTTGGAGTCAGTTTCCCCATTCTCTGACATCGATCACACTAGCGGATGTATATTCTGACATCTTGATGAAGAGTAGGCCAATAGTTGCTTGCTTGTAGAATTTTGAAGGCAGTCCTTTTTGCTGCAAAGTGGCCTCCACAGGGTCCATCGTGACAGGTTAGAAGGATGTCAAAGACTTCCTCTTCCCTAACACAACGCCTCAAGATCTGATCTGGGCCAAGTTTAAATAGGTTGCCCCCGATCCAAGTGAATGGGGCACTCTTCCTCACGATTTTGCTCTTCTCCTTTGAGGATAGATGCAGAGGGAACTGTGCTGAGACCAAGTAATTTGCTATATCAAAAAACCATGGGGAGAGTACTGAGATAGCAAACAAGTGTTCATCCGGCATCTGGTCATCCACTGTCCCTTCCTCACCTACAGGCAAATCTAATATAGATAGGAAGTCAACAACAACATTTTCCTTACCTGGCTTGTCACAATAGTCAAATCAAATTGCTGTAGCAAAAGTAACCATCTAATGGTACGAGAATTCACATCAGGCTCATTCATTAAATATCTAATTGCATCATGATCCGTGTGTACAAATGTTTGATAACCAGTGATGTAGTGTCTGAACTTGTTGAGGGAATGGACTACGGCCAGGAATTCTTTCTCGGTTACAGTATAGTTCATCTCTGCCTTCGACAGGTTCTTGCTAACAAAGTATATGGCATACAGAAGTTTCTCCTCAACTTTTCCTAAGGCTGCCCCTATGGCTTTGTTCGAGGCATCAATGTGGATGTGGAAAGGTAGGGCCCAATTTGGACCTCTCAAGATCGGGGCGGACACCAACTTATCTTTCAACTCATCTAGAGCCCCTTAGCAGTCATTAGTCCACTTAAACTCAACATCTTTCCCTAAGAGGCTAAACAATGGCGAAGCTAGCTTACTGAAATCCTCAATGAATCTTCTATAATACCTGGCCAAGCCTAGAAAGCTCCGAACATCTCTGACCTTTTGAGGGGGTGGAACCTTTTGGTTGATAGTGATCTTGTTAGGATCCACCTGTAATCCTTGCTGAGAAATGGTATGACCTAGCACGGTCCCTTCAGTCATCAGGAATTCACATTTTTCAGGATTGAGGGACAGGTTCATCTCAATACACTTGGCTAAAACATTTCCTAGGTTAGTCAATGCTTCTTGGAAGTTGGACCCATAAGGATTAAAGTCATCCATATAGATTTCCACCGAATCATGAACCAGTTCAGCAAATATGCTCAATACTGCTCTCTGGAAAGTAGTAGGAGCGTTGCACAACCCAAAGGGAAGGACCCGGTAGGCAAAGGTACCCCATGGACAAGTGAAGGTGGTTTTATCTTGGTATTCCTGGCTGATTTGGATCTGATTATACCTGCTAAACCCATCTAGGAAAGAAAAGAACTTATTCCTTGTTAGTCCATCCAACACTTGATCTATGAAAGGCAAGGGGAAATGGTCCTTCTTGGTGGCTTTGTTAAGTTCTCGGTAATCTACACAGATTATCCACTTCCCACTTTTCTTAGGCAGAAGCACTAGAGGTGAGACCCACTCACTGTTAGAGATGGGGTAGATGAATCCTGCATCCAACAATTTTTGCAATTCTTCTTTGACGATGTCTTTAAGGGATAGATTCATTCTCCTCTGAGGCTGCCTGACTGGTTTACAATCCTCTTTAATGTAGATGTGATGGGTATAGACCGATGGGTGGAATCCTTTCATCTCCTTATAGCTCCAAGCGAAAGCATCCAAATGGCTGTTCAATAAGCTACACAGCTCCTTCTCTTGGGAGGGAGATAGGGAAGAGTTGATCTTTAAGGTTCTTTCAGGGCCAAATTCCACATTCTTAACTCTATGATAGGTTGGATCAGTCACACAGAGGTCCACTAAAGCACTGGCTTGGGTATCTTCCACCAATTCTTCTAAGGACAGTGCACCGGGAGGTGGGTTTTGAATCAAATTCTCAATCTAGTCATCCTCGGTTTGAGGTCCTCCCCTGGTGGCTTCGATTGTGAACAAAGGTGCAGAGTAGACCTCATCCTCATCTCCCTCTTCCAACCAGAGTGGTAAGTCATGTTCTAGCAGAGGTTGGGCAGGAGGATAGAGGACGAGATACTTAGACATAGGTCCATTCTTGATGGTCATACTTCCAGCTCGACAACTGATGTAAGCATCTACAGTAGCTAGCCAAGGCCTACCCAAAATGAGGGGGTATCCAGTGAATTTTGCCTTTGGCTGAAGGACCAAGAAGTCTGCAGGGTACTCCCAAGAGTCAACAGAGACCAAGACATCTTCCACAATCCCTTTGGGAGTCACGGTGGAGTGGTCTGCTAACTGCAGCACTATCGAGGTCTTCCTCAAGGAACTCTGAAGGTTGAGTTTAAGCATAGTGTCCCTGGTCATCACATTAATGGCAGCCCCTAGATCAATCAAGGTATGGGGGATTATGGTGCCATTGATGTGGAAATCAACTACAGGACTCCCAAGGTCCAAATATTTTGGACAGATTACTTGCCCCAACATCAAATTGGACAGTTGTCCTATGACATTGATAATCTGGGCATCTCTCTTGCGCCTGCCTGGGTGCCTAAAACACTTCTCCTTGATCAATTTGTTGTATATCGGTACATCTTTTATGGCTTGGAGAAGGGGTATTTTCACACACAACTGCTTAAGTTCTCCCAGAAGCTCAGTCTCCTCTGGGTTTGGTTGCATGGTTGCTGTTAGTCACTGAGGAAAGGGTGGAATGGCCTTGGGTTCACTTTCCTGTTTTTCTTCTTCATCCTCTGGGGAAGGAAGTGGGCGATCTGGAAGGAGCTTCCCAGATCACAGGTTGATCTCCTGGATCTCCATAGCATAGGTAGGACACGTTGTCTCCCTAGTGTATACCTGTTGGGCCTGTCTGTTGTTGGGGTTCGGGTTCGGTTGGGCAGGCATCTGGGGTTGTCTTGGAGGAGTAGGAGGTAATGGTTGTGGTTGAGGAGGTGGTGGAGACAGAATAGTGAGAAGAGAGTTGTATTGGGGCCTCCACCCCTGCTGAGGTGCATTCCACTGAGGCTGAGGCTGGACATGTGAGGGAAACGAATGAGCAGTAGGTTGAGTATGGTATTGAGATGGGTAAGACCACGAAGGAGGTGCGGACCATGAAGGATGAGCAGGGGGACCCCAAAAAGGTATGTGAGTAGATTTATTGGGGCTATAATAAGCTTGGGATGTCCCTTGCATCCCATGCTGGTAAGGTCTGGGCCCATGTGGCCTCCTTTGGTTGAGGAAGTAGAGAGGTTCAGCAGTTGCCTCAGTCCCTAGGTAGATGGCTTTAAATCTGGGTAAGGTTGGGCATTGGTTTGTGGGGTGGTCTTCCTCACAAAAGAAGCATACCTCTACTGAGTGTAATGTACACTCGTTCTTAGGGTGCTTCCTTGTACATCTGGGACATAAAATGGCCAAAGCCCTCTCAGCTTCCTCTTTCTTTTGTTGGATTCAGAAAGTATCAAGTTGCATGGCAATAATCTATCTCATCTCACTTTTGAGGTCTTCCATCTCGTTAGCAAGCTCATTCTTGGAGAAGGTGGTACTAGCTGAAAGTGGTTTCCCCTTTCCTCTTTTCCGGGCTGCCCTATAATGGTTTCTAAACACAGTCTTTATGTCCTCGTAAAGCAGTTGGTAGATGTCTCCTCCAGCTAGAAAATGGAGGGTATCTAGAAGGTCTTCAGGGACTCCTCGGAGCAGAACCAGCTTCAAAGATTCAGGGTAAAGTGTGCACCTGGCCCGTTTATAACTAAGCTGCAACCTTTCTTCGTAGTCTTCTAAAGACTCATCATTTCCCATGGTCATTCGAAAGATCTCTCCCTTTGTTTCCTTTGACCTACAGTGGTCCTGGTATTTGTTGTTAAAGGCTTATTGCATCTGAGCCCAAGTAGTGATATTGTTTCTAGGTAACCCCATGAACCAGCATAGTGCTGCATCCTTGAGAGTAGAGGGAAAGAGTTTTATCTTTTGCTCGTCTTCGGCATAGTCATAAGTTAGACATAGGACAACAAACTCAAACAGGAAGGTATCAGGGTCTTCAGTGGTGAATCCATGGAAGTGAAGTAAGGCTAAGGGACTTGTGTTTTTCATTTTCATGTCCCCATTAGTCTCTCAGATGGGAAAGGCACCTTCTATTCTCTCGTTATCTCCTATACCGTTTCTATGTTCAGCCATGGTCTCAAGAGGAATGTTCTCTTGCTCTTCTTCTGTTATAGGATCTTCGTATATCTCAAGGGGTTAACCTATAAGTTCTTCTGGATCACGGCTACCAAAGAAGAGACAAGGGCGACTCAGGGATGTGGTGGGGGTGTTGGGTAAGAATTTTTCGGTATTATCTCTGTTCCTATGAGGCATGAAATGAAAGATTTTTGGCTGCTTTTGTTTTTGTTTTTTGTTTTGTTTGTTTGTTTTTTTTTTTTTTTGTACCTGCAAAACTGAAAATAGATTGAATTGCAACTAACTAAAATCTATCTTGCTGAAATGAAAATGCAGAATTGAAATGAAAGCAGGAAAGAACTAATCTATTTTACTGAAATGAAAATGTGGAATTGAAATGAAAGCAGGAGAGAACTAATCTATTTTGCTGAAATGAAATTGCAGGAATGAAATGCTAGGCTACGCTTGTGAAATTGAAATTGCGGAATTGAAATGCTACTCTACGTTTGCAGAATTGAAATGCTAGTCTAGGAAAGCAGGAAATGTCTAGCCTATTTTTGTGGAAATGAAATTGCAGAATGGAAATGAAATAAACTATTGAGCAGAAGGTTGTGGTAGAAAATAGAAGAAAAGCAGCAGTCACAAATACTATGACGCTTCCCCGGCAACGACGCCAAAAAGAATGGTGGGCTCCAGTATTGCAGCAATATTGCTGCAACTCCTAGGACTCCCTTCTTTACTTTATATCAACCCGGTAGTTCATAACAAACTTGGAAGCGACGGTGCTGTATGCACAAGTACTAGCTCTTGCCATAGTTGTCACTTGGTCAGCTGGCACAAGTCCGCTAGGGGCTTAAGCCAACTTCTATGAGCTCCGAAGAAGCTTTTTAACTGATGGACGTGTTAGTGTCAGTCTTTGTAGCCTTCCTCCAGTGATCAAACATGCTCTTACAAGTGATTTTAAGGCGTCAAAATCAAATTTTGTCATTTCAATGAGTCTTCAAGCAAAATTTGGTCACTAGGCATTAGGTCTAGGGTTTGCTTTCACTCCTTTCAAAGTTGCCCAAATGTCGGTCCATGTCACCATTCAGCTGAGTCTATCATCATTTAGAAGGTTTTTATCATCATGTCAGGTTCCATTGGGTCATTTTACACCTTGTTCATGCCTCAGTTGCGCCTAGGCAAGGTTCATTTCCCTCTCCTAGGGTTTTGAAGGCAATTTCTCTTGAATGGTCAAATCATTAGCAAAACTTGTATCCTGATATTCATACACTTTCCCCTATCATTAATGTACCTTATTAAACACTTCCCATCACTAAGAGCCCCCAAATTCCTCATTTTTGCACAAACCCTAGTTTCTTGCGACAACTTGGCAATTTTCTAGGCTAGGCCTGTGTTTTTCCCTTTTGGACCGCTTCCCCTCACTCGATCTCTAATATTCCACTTTCCCCTACTTCCTAAAATCCCTCCCTACTTCCAAAAATTTCCCCAAGAATTTATAAGCCCCTTATCTCCTTTATTTCTCTTCCTTTCGACAAAATTCCTTGTTTCACACATTGGGATAAGTTTCACTCAAAAGATGTTTCAGAGCAATAAAAGATGAACTTTGAAAACCTGAGAGAGGTTTTTGTCCACCACGGGCCCAAGAAGAAAATCCTCCTTCATTTTTTATACAAGTGTCATCATTTTAGAGAAATGTCAAAAATACAATCGCCTCGGGAGAATTGATGCACCTCTGAAGTGACCTTGGGCAAATAAAGTTTTCTCCTAGCTTGGTTGGCCAAATAACTTTTTTGATGAGTCAAATGATAACTAGACAAAACAATATTTCCAATGAACTATCATGAGTTCAATTTGGAGTTGCGGAAGGCATTCAAAGGTTGACAGCAACAACACTCTGCCATGAGGTAGCCTCATTTGGCACATTTTGAGTAGTCTTGGGAGATTTGATTTTTGACAATGAAAATGAACTCAAAATTGAAAAATTATAGTTGGGCTGCAAAGTATACTCAAATACCTTTCCAACGAGCTATCCTGCGCCCGCTTTCGACTCCGGGAAGGCCTCCAAAATCCTTCTGCAAAATGCACTATGTAGCGCGCGACGCATTGGGTGCGCGCGGCGCACTGGGCTCCACTGGCCAGTGTAAATTTGCATGCGCACGGCGCATTGGGAGCGCGCAACGCATTGGGCCAGAACTCAAAATTTTTGCCACTGCTCTTCAAAATTCAAATTCTCTTAGTCTCCTTTGCCCCATGTAAGTTTAAATCATCTTGCTATTATCTTTGGTCAGTGTTTGGAGTTGTTTGAAGATCGGTTGTAAGAGTATGAATGTTGAAAAACACAAACCCTACTCTCTTGTAAAGAAATGCCTCTTTAGGGTTTGAATTTGAAGTTTTAGAATTTGACTTTGGTGCCAAAACATTCCATATCTCCCTATTTCCCACAGTTCCTCCCACATTTGGCGTTTGAAACAAAAGCACCAAATCCTCATTCTTCATCTCATTCAAGGCAACACAGATTTTGCAACATCATGGAGGCGGACATCGATACATTATATGACCAAGACAGAGATTGCACCACTGAACTGCATACAACAGGAAGACACTGAAGCGTCGTGAAACACCTGATCCACTCTAGATTTTGGCCGAGGCTTCGTTGGCTGGGAATGATACATGATGGAGGATCTTCGTTCCGAATTTGAGCAAATTCGGAGAAATTTTTGTCATTTTGAAAAGTTTTGGCCTAAAAACAGGTTTTTCAGCTCAGCGCATAGCGCGTCGACGTGCGCGCTTATGATTGGGAAACTTGATGGAGGAAAACTTTATAGTTTTGGATTTGTCATGGTAAGTTATGCATGCTCTAGTATGGCCAAGGAATTTCATCAAGTTCTGGATGATCAAAAGGGCCAAAAACACCATGAAAACCAACTTGCTGCCACCTTTTGCTCCAACAGGAAGTACTTCTGGGAGAATGACATTTTGAAGGGGCAAATGAGCTCCAAATTGGGAAATTCCACTTGAGCTGGATAGTAGACATCTAGAGCTTTCCAACTAGCTATTGTTAGCTTGATTTTGATGTTGGGAAGATCCCCAAAAGCAGGCTGAAAGGCACGCAACACATAGAGCTCAGGCGCGCAGCGCATAGAGATTTTTGGTCAAATTTTCTCCTTCCAGCTCAGAATTTCGGCAAGTTATGACCAGTTTCACCTCTTGATGTGGTTTTTGACCTAGATTGATGTAATTTGGTGTATATGATGTAACTTTGGCACTTATTTACCTATTCTAGATGATTCATTGAAAAAAATAGTAAAAATTTAATGAATGGATCAGTTTCCCTTCTTTAGAGGCAAGTTGTTTTGGATGCCTAGATTTTAGTTCCATGATTAGAATTAGTTCAAACTGCTCCTAGAAGGAGGAATTCGACCCATAAAGGCATGGAAAGGGGTTAGGATGGTCTATATGATGTAATTTCTCAATCATTTTTAGAGGTTGGAGAGGTTGGACACTTGGGATTGCTTTGGCATATCATTGTACATATTGTCTTTGCATTTTTGGCTAAGGAAAGGCCAGGGTTTTGCAGCACTGTTTGGGATCCATGTGGATTTATGTGTTGATGGTGTGCTTCTTTCAGTATTGTAAGTTGTTATGTGTATCATTTTCCTTCTCTCACCTTCTGCAATTGAACAAATGAAGTGTTAAGGTAGAATCCATAGATTGTTATGCTCTGCCTTTAAGTTTGTTTGATTTTCCATGTTTTCATCTGTTTAAGGAGAATCCTTGAAAGCTTCTTGCTCTCCTTAGCTCCTCACCAGTCTAATCTACCCATTCATTCCCTTTGAAAGCATCAAGACGATCGCCTACCTTGCCCCAAATAGACCTTTGCAAAAATTGTGCCTCATCCCCAAGCCCAAATTTGCCTTTCCTTGTTTCAACACAAAAACTCCTAAAAACTCAAATCAAACCTTTGTACTACATATCTAGCCTAAAATTACATTTTGTTTTAGTCATCTCGAGCCTCATCGATTATCTTTATCGAGATTGAATCGGAGAGAGCCCTCTCCTGTCCTCGTAGGGCTAGCTACGAGGCTGATCGTGGTTTGATGTAGCCTTGAGTTTTACCTTATTTCAGCCTAAGGTAGATTTGAGTGCTAACATATTGGCGACCATACTGGGGAAGAACTAGTTTGCTTGTTAGTGTTATTTGATTTATAGCTACAGACGGAGTCTGAAGTCACGCCAGGTAGCCTTCGAACTGCACATTTCTCTGCGAGTGCATAGTAGATAAACGCTGCTTCAGTCGGCCTCTGGTCTAGCTTGTAATCGTAACATTTAACTTATAAATTGCCCCAGTACACGTATCTAGTTCAGATCTGATTTTTGATGGTGGACAATGATCAGACAATGGTAAGGCTGAAATCATTCACCTGGTGACTCTAAATCATTTTCGAGATCAGATCCAAAGACTCCACTGGAGGATGATCCCGACCAGCAAAAACATGAAAGGCCAACATGGACAGATCAGGTATTCAAGTTGGAATTTCATCCAAGACATTTTGTTGTTTGTCATAAATTATTTCTTCTCTTTTCCCAAGAATGTCAAGAAGGCTTTGCAAATTATACTGTATTTGAGAAGAGATCCTCGGCCTGCAATTGATTCTTTCCCTTTGAAGATTGTGAATACCAAAGATTTGCATACATTTGAGCTTGATCAAGACCTTTCTTCTAAATTTTGTGATGACCATCTTCAAATTGATGAGCCCCAAGAGACCAAGACTGATTCTATACCTGCTGTACATACCCCTACACCTTGTAAAATTCCAGATCGGTATAAACCTCTTGTTTTACCTTCTGTTCTCCATGCTTTCCCCAAAAACTATGATCTATACTTACCGAGGTTCGATGGTGAAAGTAAGAATGTCAACGCTGAGCAACATGTGCAGAATTTTGAGTCTTTTCTAGGTCTTTTTGAAGTTGATGCAGAAGATGTCAGTATAAGGATTTTTGCTCTTTCTTTGCAAGGCAAAGTGAAGAGTTGGTTCAGAACCCTCCCTGATGCGAGCATCTCAGATTTCCGGTAGTTCGTCAAAGTTTTTCTTGACAGGTGGATGATCGGGCAAAACCTTTTCCTTATTATAGAAGAGTATAATCAGCTGAAAAGAATGCCAGGGGAGATAGTACAACAATTTTCTGCTAGATTTAACCAAGTTTATTATTCGATGCCAGTTGATATAAGACCTTCTCCTAGATCTGCTCTCTTGCATTACCCGAGTGCCTTTGATTCGGAAATGGAGTTTCAGCTGAGAGAAAAGGATATTGCAACACTTCACAAGATGCAGAACAAGGCAGTGAATGTAGAGGCTCATTTGTTGATCTTGAGGGAAAGGTTGAAGGAAGAAGCAAAGAAGAATATTTCAGAGTAGCTGACACTTTTAGAGGAAAATCTTGATCTTTTCGTAAATGCAGTAGAAGAGATGGTGGGGAAATGACTGCAAAAAATGAAGGTAACATTCAAGAACAAGCAGCTGACCCAAAACATTTTGTTTCTGATCCCAGTTGTCATAGTGATTGTTTTATAGATCATTGTGAAGAAGAGAGAGCTATTGATATGATGTGTATGTTTGATGATGAATTTCCTCAGTTTGATCAATATGATGATGATTATGTTCTCCAAAAAGAAGCTAATATTGCAGATGAATCAGCAGCTAGTTTGTGCGAGGAGGAAGTTCACTTTCAGCAGCTTGAATACAGTGATCAACCGATGCATATCAGCTATGACAATGATGAGGAAAGTGCATCAAAGTTTGAAGTAAGTGAAGGATATTTGCCTTTTTGTTTTGATTCATTTCAGTTCATTAGAGATAACTACCATGCAATTAGAAATCAAATGTCAACAATTCTTGATTTGAATCATCTTGAGAGCAATGAAAATTTTGTTCAAGACTTCTCATATTAAGATTTGCAACCCCCGAAAGCCATTGATTGTTAAGTTGCGGCTGAAGGCTTGGAAGTGGACACACATGATTTAATGATTCAAGGTGACTCCGTACCATTCTGTTTTGAATCATTTCAGTTTTTGAAGGGTAGATTTCATAGTAAATCTTCAAATGAACAACCTATAACAAATCAACAATCTCTCACTGTTAATGTTGAGGATGAGGTAGATAACAAAATTCTTGAGCAGCCTGTAACATCAGATTTGCAGCCACCAAATGAAATTGAAGGGCAGATTACAGATGAAGATGTGGAAGATGAAATACATGATTTGATGATGCAGGAAGATTCTATACCCTTTTGTTTCGAAACATTCTAGTTTATAAGGCAGAATCTTCGTAAAATCTCTCAAGAAAAGGATGAACAGCTAGAAGGATGTCATACATTTTCAATGGATACATTACAACAGTCTTCTCAAGTTTTTAATGATCCTATTGCACGTGTGTTGGATGATGTTTGCTGTAAAAGTTTTCCTTCATTAGCTAACCATGTGTCGGAAAAGAATATTGATGATAATCTTCTTCAAAGGTCACCTTCATTCTCTTGTTTAACAGATTTTTCATTACAAAGCCCTCATCAAGGTTTGCAGCCATATGAGGAGATTGATGAAGGAGACTTTTGTTCTGTTTATAATCAGCAACGGATTTTGGATTTTCATGAATTTCAAGATCCTTATGTAGTGTTTTTGGAGGCGGATAGAGGATCCATATCATTCAACGGATCTGTTTCCAAGTTGTCATGGGAGTTGCCTTTCAGTAGTTCTCTCTTGTTGTTCATAAGCGAGCACTTGCGAAAAATTCGAACAGCAGATGGAATACTTACTTGGTTGCATTGGTTGTTTCATTTCACTTGATCAGGTGATGAATGAAACTGTTAAAGTAGGTTGTGATGAATAAGCTCCACTTTGAGCATCATTGGTTGTGTTTAGGTATCACGTCAGTTTTTAGTTGAGTCATGTGTCATTTGTGAGTCAGTTTTCAGTCTTGTTGTTAAGTTAGTTTGTGCCGGTTTTCAATCATGCATTTTAGCTTAAGTTTTTGACTCCATTGCCCAAATGGATGAAGGCACTGTCTGCTCTCCCAAAGATCTGCCGTTCTTGGCACCTCCAAGGAGCTACCATCCACTTGGAGCCAATGTTAGTGTCAGTCTTTGCAGCCTTCCTCCAGTGATCAAACATGCTCTTACAAGTGATTTTAAGGTGTCAAAAACAAATTTTGTCATTTCAGTGAGTCTTCAAACAAAATTTGGTCACTAGGCATTAGGTCTAGGGTTTTCTTTCACTCCTTTCGAAGTTGCCCAAATGTTGGTCCATGTCACCATTCAGCTGAGTCTATCATCATTCAGAAGGTTGTTATTATCATGTCAGGTTCCATTGGGTCATTTTACACCTTGTTCATGCCTCAGTTGCGCCTAGGCAAGGTTCATTTCCCTCTCCTAGGGTTTTGAAGGCAATTTCTCTTGAATGGTCAAATCACTAGCAAAACTTGTATCCTGATGTTCATACACTTTCCCCTATCATTAATGTACCTTATTAAACACTTCCCATCACTGAGAGATTCCCCAAAATCCTCATTTTTTGCACAAACCCTAGTTTCTAGCTACAACCTGGCAATTTTCTAGGTTTGGCCTGTGATTTGCCCTTTTGGACCCCTTCCCCTCACTCAATCTCTGAGATTCCACTTTACCCTACTGCCTAACATCCCTCCCCACTCCCAAAAATTTCCCCAAGAATTTAGAAGCCCCTTATCCCTTCATTTCCGCTTCATTTCGACAAAATTCCTTGTTTCACACATTGGGATAAGTTTCACTCAAAAGATGTTTCAGAGCAATCAAAGATGAATTTTGAAACACTGAGAGAGGTGTTTGTCCAAAATATGCCAAGGAAGAAAAAACTCCTTCACTTTTTACACAAGTGTCATGATTTTAGAGAAATGTCAAAAATACAATCGCCACGGGAAAATTGATGCACCTCTGAAGTGACCTTGGGAAAATCAAGTTTTATCCTAGCTTGGTTGGCCAAATAACTTTCTTGATGAGTCAAAGGATAACTAGACAAAACAATATTTCCAATTAACTATCATGAGCTCAATTTGGAGTTGAGGAAGGCATTCAAAAGTTGACTGCGACAACACTCTGCCTTGAGGGAGCCTCATTTGGTACATTTTGACCAGTCTTGGGCGATTTGACTTTTGACAAAGAAAATGAACTCCAAATTGAAATATCCTAGTCGCGTTGGAAAGTAGACTCAAGGGCCTTTCCAACGAGCTATCCTACGTCCGATTTTGACACCACGAAGGCCTCCAAAAGCCTCCTGCAAATGCACTATGTAGCGCGCGACGCATTGGGTGCGCGCGACGCACTGGGCTCCATTGGCCAGTGTAAATTTGCATGCGCGCGGCGCATTGTGGGCGCGCGACGCATTAGGCTTGAACTCAAAATTTTTGCCACTGCTCTTCAAAATTCAAGTTCTCTCAGTCTCCTTTGCCCCATGTAAGTTTAAATCATCTTGCTATTATCTTTGGTCAGTGTTTGGAGTTGTTTGAAGATCGGTTGTTAGAGTATGAATGTTGAAAAACATAAACCCTACTCTCTTGTAAAGAAATGCCTCTTTAGGGTTTGAATTTGAAGATTTAGAATTTGACTTTGGTGCCAAAACATTCCATATCTCCCTATTTCCCACAGTTCCTCCCACATTTGGCGTTTGAAACAAAAGCACCAAATCCTCATTCTTCATCTCATTCAAGCCAACACAGAATTTGCAACATGATGGAGGCGGACATCGATACATTATATGACCAAGACAGAGATTGCACCACTGAACTGCATACACCAGGAGGACTCTGAAGCGTCGTGAAACACCTGATACACTCTGGATTTTGGCCGAGTCTTCGTTGGCTGGGCATGATACATGATGGAGAATCTTCGTTCCGAATTTGAGCAAATTCAGAGAAATTTTTGTCATTTTGAAAAATTTTGGCATAAAAATAGGTTTTTCAGCTCAACGCGTAGCGCGTTGACGCGCACACTTATGATTGGGACATTTGCTAGAGGAAAACTTTATAGTTTTGGATTTTTCATGGTAATTTATGCATGCTCTAGTATGGCCAAGGAATTTCATCAAGTTCTGGATGATCAAAAGGGCCAAAAACACCATGAAAACCACCTTGCTGCCACCTTTTTCTCCAGCAGGAAGTACTTATGGGAGAATGACATTTTGAAGGGGCAAATGAGCTCCAAATTGGGAAATGCCACTTGAGATGGATAGTAGACATCCAGGGCTTTCCAACCAGCTATTGTGATCTCGATTGTGATGTCAGGAAGTGCCCCAAAAGTAGGCTGAAAGACACGTAATGCATAGAGCTCAGGTGCGCGGCGCATAGAGATTTTTGGTCAAATTTTCTCCTTCTAGCTCAAAATTTCGGCTAGTTATGACCAGTTTCACCTCTTGATGTGTTTTTTGACCCAAATTGATGTAATTTGGTGTATATGATGTAACTATGGCACTTATTTACCTATTCTAGATGATTCATTGAAAAAAAATAGTAAAAATTTAATGAATGGATCAGTTTCCGTTCTTTAGAGGCAAGTTGTTTTGGATGCCTAGATTTTAGTTCCATGATTAGAATTAGTTCAAACTGCTCCTAGAAGGAGGAATTCAACCCCTAAAGGCATGGAAAGGGGTTAGCATGGTCTATATGATGTAATTTATCAATCATTTTTAGAGGTTGGAGAGGTTGGACACTTGGGATTGCTTTGACATATCATTGTACATATTATCTCTACATTTTTGGCTAAGGAAAGACCAGGGTTTTGCAGAATTGTTTGGGATCCATGTGGCTTTATGTGTTGATGGTGTGCTTCTTTCAGTAATTGTAAGTTGTTATGTGTATCATTTTCCTTCTCTCATCTTCTGCAATTGAACAAATGAAGTGTTAAGGTAGAATCCATAGATTGTTATGCTCTGCCTTTAAGTTTGTTTGGTTTTCCATGTTTTCATCTGTTTCAGGAGAATCCTTGAAAGCTTATTGCTCTCCTTAGCTCCTCACCAGTATAATATACCCATTCATTCCCTTTGAAAGCATCAAGACGATCGCCTACCTTGCCCCAAATAGACCTCTGCAAAAACTGTGCCTCATCCCCAAGCCCAAATTTGCCTTTCCTTGTTTCAACACAAAACTCCTAAAAACTCAAATCAAACCTTTGTACTACATATCTAGATTAAAATTAGATTTTGTTTTAGTCATCTCGAGCCTCATCAATTATCTTTGTCGAGATTGACCCGGAGAGAGCCCTCTCCTGTCCTCGTAGGGCTAGCTACGAGGTTGAGCGTGGTTTAATGTAGCATTGAGTTTTACCTTATTTCAGCCTAAGGTAGATTTGAGTGCTAACATATTGGTGACTATACTGGGGAAGAAATGGTTTTCTTGTTAGTGTTATTTGATTTATAGCTACAGATGGAGTCTGAAGTCACGCCAGGTAGCCTTCGAACTGCACATTGCTCTGCGAGTGCATAGTAGATAAACACTGCTTCAGTCGATCTCTGGTCTAGCTTGTAATCGTAACACTTAACTTATAAATTGCCCCAGTACATGTATCGAGTTTAGATCTGATTGTTGATGGTGGACAACGATCAGACACTAGCAAGGCTGAAATCATTCACCTGGCGACTCTAAATCATTTTCGAGATCAGATCCAAAGACTCCACTTGAGGATGATCCCGACCAACAAAAACATGAAAGGACAACATGGACAGATCAGGTATTCAAGTTGGAATTTCATCCAAGACATTTTGTTCTTTGTCATAAATTATTTCTTCTCTTTTCCCAAGAATGTCAAGAAGGCTTTGCAAAGTATACTGTATTTGAGAAGAGATCCTCGGCCTGCAGTTGATTCTTTCCCTTTGAAGATTGTGAATACCAAAGATTTGCATACCTTTGAGCTTGATCAAGACATTTCTTCTAAATTTTGTGATGACCATGTTCAAATTGATGAGCCCCAAGAGACCAAGACTAATTCTATACCTGCTGTACATACCCCTACACCTTGTAAAATTCCAGATCGGTATAAACCTCTTGTTTTACCTTCTGTTCTCCATGCTTTCCCCAAAAAATATGATCTATACTTACCGAGGTTCGATGGTGAAAGTAAGAATGTCAACGCTGAGCAACATGTGCAGAATTTTGAGTCTTTTCTAGATCTTTATGAAGTTGATGCACAAGATGTCAGTATAAGGATTTTTGCTCTTTCTTTGCAAGGCAAAGTGAAGAGTTGGTTCAGAACCCTCCCTGATGCGAGCATCTTAGATTTCCGGCAGTTCGTCAAAGTTTTTCTCGACAGGTGGATGATCGGGCAGAACCTTTTCCTCATTATAGAAGAGTATAATCAGCTGAAAAGAATGCCAGGGGAGACAGTACAACAATTTTCTACCAGATTTAACCAAGTTTATTATTCGATGCCAGTTGATATAAGACCTTCTCCTAGATCTGCTCTCTTGCACTACCCGAGTGCCTTTGATCCGGAAATTGAGTTTCAGCTGAGAGAAAAGGATATTGCAACACTTCACAAGATGCATAACAAGGCAGTGAATGTAGAGGCTCATTTGTTGATCTTGAGGGCAAGGTTGAAGGAAGAAGAAAAGAAGAATATTTCAAAGCAGTTGACACTTTCAGAGGAAAATATTGATCTTTTTGTAAATGCAGTAGAAGAGATGGTGTAGAAAATGACTGCAAAAAATGAAAGTAACATTCAAGAACAAGCGGCTGACCCAAAACATTTTGTTTCTGATCCCAGTTGTCATAGTGATTGTTTTATAGATCATTGTGAAGAAGAGAGAGCTGCTGATATGATGTGTATGTTTGATGATGAATTCGCTCAGTTTGATCAGTATGATGATGATTATGTTCTCCAAAAATAAGCTAATCTTGCAGACGAATCAACAGCTAGTTTGTGCGAGGAGGAAGTTCACTTTCAGCAGCTTGAATACAGTGATCAACCGATGCATATCAGCTATGACAATGATGAGGAAAGTGCATCAAAGTTTGAAGTAAGTGAAGGATATTTGCCTTTTTGTTTTGATTCATTTCAGTTCATCAGAGATAACTACCATGCAATCAGAAATCAAATGTCTACAAGTCTTGATTTGAATCATCTTGAGAGCAATGAAAATTTTGTTCAAGACTTCTCATATTCAGATTTGCAACCCTCGAAGCCATTGACTGTCAAGTTGCGGCTGAAGACTTGGAAGTGGACACACATGATTTAATGATTCAAGGTGACGTCGTACCATTATGTTTTGAATCATTTCAGTTTTTGAAGGGTAGATTGCATAGTAAATCTTCAAATGAATAGCCTATAGCAAATCAGCAATCTCTCAGTTTTAATGTTGAGGATGAGGTAGATAACAAAATTCTTGAGCAGCCTGTAACATCTGATTTGCAGCCACCAAATGAAATTGAAGGGAAGATTACAGATGAATATGTGGAAGATGAAATACATGATTTGATGATGCAGGAAGATTCTATACCCTTTTGTTTCGAAACATTCTAGTTTATAAGGCAAAATCTTCGTAAACTCTCTCAAGAAAAAGATGAACAGCTAGAAGGATGTCATACATTTTCAATGGATACATTACAATAGTCTCTCAAGTTTTTGATGATCCTATTGCACGTGTGTTGGATGATGTTTGCTGTAAAAGTTTTCCTTCATTAGCTAACCATGTGCCGGAAAAGAATATTGATGATAATCTTCTTCAAAGGTCACCTTCATTCTCTTGTTTAACAGATTTTTCATTACAAAGCCCTCATCAAGGTTTGCAGTCATATGAGGAGATTGATGAAAGAGACTTTTGTTCTGTTTGTAATCAGCAACAGAGTTTGGTTTTTCATGAATTTCAAGATCCTTATGCAGTGTTTTTGGAGGCGGATAGAGGATCCATATCATTCAACGGATCTGTTTCCAAGTTGTCATGGGAGTTGCCTTTCAGTAGTTCTCTCTTGTTGTTCATAAGCGAGCACTTGCGGAAAATTCGAACAGGAGATGGAATACTTACTTGGTTGCATTGGTTGTTTCATTTCACTTGATCAGGTGATGAATGAAACTGTTAAAGTAGGTTGTGATGAATAAGCTCCACTTTGAGCATCATTGGTTGTGTTTAGGTATCACGTCAGTTTTTAGTTGAGTCATGCGTCATTTGTGAGTCAGTTTTCAGTCTTGTTGTTAAGTTAGTTTGTGTCGGTTTTTAGTCATGCATTTTAGCTTAAGTTTTTGACTCCATTGCCCAAATGGATGAAGGCACTATCTGCTCTCCCAAAGATCTGCCGTTCTTGGCACCTCCAAGGAGTTACCATCCCCATTGGAGCCAATGTTAGTGTCAGTCTTTGCAGCCTTCCTCCAGTGATCAAACATGCTCTTACAAGTGATTTTAAGGTGTCAAAATCAAATTTTGTCATTTCAGTGAATCTTCAAGCAAAATTTGGCCACTAGGCATTAGGTCTAGGGTTTGCTTTCACTCCTTTCGAAGTTGCCCAAATGTCGGTCCATGTCACCATTCAGCTGAGTCTATCATCATTCATAATTTTTTTATCATCATGTCAGGTTCCATTGGGTCATTTTACACCTTGTTCATGCCTCAGTTGTGCCTAGGTAAGGTTCATTTCCCTCTCCTAGGGTTTTGAAGGCAATTTCTCTAGAATGGTCAAATCATTAGCAAAACTTGTATCCTGATGTTCATACTCTCTCCCCTATCATTGATGCACCTTATTAAACACTTCCCATCACTGAGATCCCCCAAATTCCTCATTTTTGCACAAACCCTAGTTTCTTGCCACAACTTGGCAATTTTCTAGGCTAGGCTTGTGTTTTTCCCTTTTGGACCCCTTCCCCTCACTCGATCTCTGAGATTTCACTTTCCCCTGCTTCCTAACATCCCTCCCTACTTCTAAAAATTTCCCCAAGAATTTAGAAGCCCTTTATCACCTTCATTTTGCTTCATTTCGATAAAATTCCTTGTTTCACACATTGGGATAAGTTTCACTCAAAAGATGTTTCAGAGAAATAAAATATGAATTTTGAAAACTTGAGAGAGATTTTTGTCCAAAACAGGCCAAAGAAGAAAAACCTCCTTCACTTTTTACACAAGTTTCATGATTTTAGCGAAATGTCAAAAATACAATCACCTCGGGAGAATTGATGCACCTCTAAAGTGACCTTGGGAAAATCAAGTTTTCTCCTAGCTTGGTTGGCCAAATAACTTTCTTGATGAGTCAAAGGATAAATCAGCAAGATAATATTTCCAATGAACTATCATGAGCTCAATTTGGATTTGAGGAAGGCATTCGAAAGTTGACTGCAACAACACTCTGCCTTGAGGCAGCCTCATTTGGCACATTTTGACCAGTCTTGGGAGATTTGATTTTTGACAAAGAAAATGAACTCCAAATTGAAACATTATAGTTGGGTTTGAAAGTAGACTCAAGGACCTTTCCAACGAGCTACCCTGCACCCAATTTTGACATCGGGAAGGCCTCCAAATGCCTCCTGCAAATGCACTATGTAGCGCGGGACGCATTGGGTGCGCGCGGCGCACTCGGCTCCATTGGCCAGTGTAAATTTGCATGCGCGTGGTGCATTGGGAGCACGCGACGCATTGGGCCAGAACTCAAAATTTTTTCCACTGCTCTTAAAAATTCAAATTCTCCCAGTCTCCTTTGCCCCATATAAGTTTAGATCATCTTGCTATTATCTTTGGTCAGTTTTTGGAGTTGTTTGAAGATCGGTTGTAAGAGTATGAATGTTGAAAAACACAAACCCTACTCTCTTGTAAAGAAATGCCTCTTTAGGGCTTGAATTTGAAGTTTTAGAATTTGACTTTGGTGCCAAAACATTCCATATCTCCCTATTTCCCACAGTTCCTCGCACATTTGGCGTTTGAAACAAAAGCACCAAATCCTCATTCTTCATCTCATTCAAGCCAACACAGATTTTGCAACATCATGGAGGTGGACATCGATACATTATATGACCAAGACAGAGATTGCACCACTGAACTACATATAACAGGAGGACACTGAAGCGTCGTGAAACACCTAATCCACTCCGGATTTTGGCCGAGGCTTCGTTGGTTGGGCATGATACATGATGGAGGATCTTCGTTCCGAATTTGAGCAAATTCTGAGAAATTTTTGTCATTTTGAAAAATTTTGGCCTAAAAATAGGTTTTTCAGCTCGACGCATAGCGCGTCGACGCGCGCGCTTATGATTGGGACACTTGCTGGAGGAAAAATTTATAGTTTTGGATTTGTCATGGTAAGTTATGCATGATCTAGTATGGCCAAGGCATTTCATCAAGTTCTGGATGATCAAAAGGGCCAAAAACACCATGAAAACCACCTTGCTGCCACATTTTGCTCTAGTAGGAAGTACTTCAGGGAGAATGACATTTTGAAGGGGCAAATGAGCTCCAAATTGGGAAATTCCACTTGGGCTGGATAGTAGACATCCAGGGCTTTCCAACCAGATATTGTGATCTTGATTTGGATGTCGGGAAGTTCCCCAAAAGTAGACTGGAAGGCACGCAACGCATAGAGCTTAGGCGCACGACGCATAGAGATTTTTGGTCAAATTTTCTCCTTCCAGCTCAAAATTTCGGCCAGTTATGACCATTTTCACCTCTTGATGTGAGTTTTGACCCAGCTTGATGTAATTTGATGTATATTATGTAACTTTGGCACTTATTTACCTATTCTAGATGATTCATTGAGAAAAATAGTAAAAATTTAATGAATGGATCAGTTTCCCTTCTTTAGAGGCAAGTTGTTTTGGATGCCTAGATTTTAGTTCCATGATTAGAATTAGTTCAAACTGCTCCTAGAAGGAGGAATTCGACCCCTAAAGGCATGTAAAGGGGTTAGGATGGTCTATATGATGTAATTTCTCAATCATTTTTAGAGGTTGGATAGGTTGGACACTTGGGATTGCTTTGACATATCATTGTACATATTATCTCTGCATTTTTGGCTAAGGAAAGGCCAGGGTTTTGCAGCACTGTTTGGGATCCATGTGGCTTTATGTGTTGATGGTTTTCTTCTTTCAGTAATTGTAAGTTGTTATGTGTATCATTTTCCTTCTCTCATCTTCTGCAATTGAACAAATGAAGTGTTAAGGTAGAATCCATAGATTGTTATGCTCTGCCTTTAAGTTTGTTTGATTTTCCATGTTTTCATCTGTTTAAGGAGAATCCTTGAAAGCTTCTTGCTCTCCTTAGCTCCTCACCTATCTAATCTACCCATTCATTCCCTTTGAAAGCGTCAAGACGATTGCCTACCTTGCCCCAAATAGACCTTTGCAAAAACTGTGCCTCATCCCCAAGCCCAAATTTGCCTTTCCTTGTTTCAACACAAAAACCCCTAAAAACTCAAATCAAACCTTTGTACTGCATATATAGCCTAAAATTATCTTTTTTTTTAGTCATCTCGAGCCTCATCGATTATCTTTGCCGAGATTGATCCAGAGAGAGCCCTCTCCTGTCCTCGTAGGGCTAGCTACGAGGTTGAGCGTGGCTTGATGTACCCTTGAGTTTTACCTTATTTCAGCCTAAGGTATATTTGAGTGCTAACAGGACGAAAGCTAACTCAAAGGAAGCTAATCTACTTGTAGAAAGAAACTGAAATGCTGAATAGGAAATGCAAACCCTAGTCAAACCCTAATTTTACCAGCTAGCCCTACTGATGCGAAAAAGAGGATGCAAGCTACTGAAAGAGATTCCATTACTTCTAGGAAGGTAAAATACATGTGTCTAAGCTACTTCTATTTGAAGAAAACATCATTTTGTATTTTTGGTTAAGTTGTCAGATTTATCATGCATGTGCTTTCACTGTTTTTTGACTATGCGAGGTGGATCGGCGAGAGGAAATGCTTGCAGGATGTTGGGAAGGTTTAGAGAGGGCCTAAGGGGTCCCTAGCACCCTTCCTGAGAGTTTCACAGAGTTTGGCTTTCAGGAAACCGCTTTTGTGAGCTTCTACAGGAAGTCTGTAGGGGTTCTACAAGATGTTTTGGAATTTCTACAGGATGTATGCAATTTTCTACAGGATGTTTAGAAATGGGATTTTGGAGAATTGATGGAGGGAAAAAGGTGGAGGAATGAGTATGGAGGTGAGATAGGGGTGTGGTGAGGTTCAGGACTTGGTGGATGGAGTTGAGGAGTGGCACGGATGGGTAGATTTGTTCAAGGAGGGATGAAGCGATGTTGCACAAGAAGATGAGAATAACGGCAAAGTAAGCAAATGTGGAAAACGTAAGGTAAGGGTTCTAAGTGAATGATGGAGCAGGTGGAGTTGATGGAGTATGGGTAGATAAAGAAGGATAACAGGTGCTCTGCAAGTCGTTTTTCAAACTAGACAATCAAACACTTGGAAAATTAAAGACCTAGTTACGTTAGTCTATTCTGACCTAGATAACAGCAAGGAAATGGAACAAAAGTTTATTTGCAATGAGATTATATGAAATAACTATGCAACTAAGTAATCATAACTGTAAGCATGCAATCAAAACTGATATCAAGTTTGGCAACTAAGAATCCAACACTACTAATTGAACGGTGAAGCAAAACCGTGTTTTTGTTGGCAACAATGTCACCTTTGTCCCAACTCACGATCCCACTGAGGGAGAGGTGAGATCAGAGGTGGTTGATGGCATTTTTCTGGAGATCTTACTTGTTACTAATCTATCAACTAAATCTGAACATAAAAAGCCTATCTAATCATCAACCATGACGTATGTAACCAGCAAGATGTGGATCTACTTAACATAAATTATTTTGCAAAGACATAAAAGCAAATAACAGTACATGAAGGAAGCCTTGGCACTTGGGTTGGGCCTAACCCCAAGAGCTACAGGCTCCTAAAGAAACTCAGAACTGATGCCAAATAAAGTTACTTTTCATTACTAAAAAATAACCATGTTCATAGGAAAGTTACACAACAGTAGCTGCAAAAATGAGCTGAGAAAATAGTAGCACCTTCATGCAAAATGACAATAGTCCCAAACTACGAAGGTTGAAATCCTTCCTATTTATGCCTACGAGGGCCTCAGCAGCCCTCCTTAATTTAAGGGCTCGGCTGCTCCATCTGCCAGTAAACAGTCACTCTTCGCCAAGCTGCTTGGCTGCCTTTAGGATTCATTTTGGTGGCCTGCTGAGCTTCGAGTTGAGGGTGGAGATTTCGAGGAAGGGACATTTAATGCCAGAGACATCCTCCCTACGAATCATCACCGTTGTTCCTTCATGCTTGGCTGTCATCAAGCTCATAATTGCTTGGATTTGTTCCAAAATTTGTCCAAATACCTGAAATAACCACGTATTAGCCTTCTTGGTAAAGTGACCACCCTCATTCGTGCAATTAACATAAACATACTGAAAAAACATGCATGAACTATGAAAAATGGTGGATTGAGAAAGAACAATTAGGCAAAATGAGCCCAATAAGTTACCAATTCCGGGGCTCATCAGTAGTAAGGATTAATTAGATCCGGGGATGGATCCTTAATTTCTCACTACCTTTCTGGAGACATGCATGAAATTGCAACATGACAACAAGGCTGTAAAAGGATTGCAAGAACTTATCACTAGGTATGCGGGGTCCAGAGAACCACGCATAGTTCGGAAACTTGGAAAGCATGCATTGCGAATAAGAAGGGAAATGAGATTGACTGCTCAAATCAGAGAGTACGGAATGGATCAAGTAATTCTAGATCTCGGATCGGATGCCAATGTATTGACAAAGAAAACATGGGAATGCATGGGCAGACCCACGTTACAATGGTCTCCTATTTAATTGCGAATGGCAAACCAACAGAAGATCCTTCCGATGGGAGGATTGCAAGGGATAACAGTAGACATCGAAGGTGCGAGCGCGCTGGAAGATTTCGAAGTGATAGAGATTTTCAATGAAAACAGTCCCTATCCTGCGCTATTGGAAATAGATTGGGCCGCTAATATGAATGGAGTCATAAATATGAAGAAGTGCAAAATGATTTTTGAGAAAAAGTCACTACGCCTAGTGGTACCTTTAGACCCTGTGGAAGGATCATACTACACAGAACCGGTGCGCGATGATGATAGTGATGACAATATCGACTGTATCTATAAGATAACCACTTGAGAGTAGGATTGGGTGAATCCAACAATAGATGGAAAAATTTCATGGGAGCGCGAAAGCTCTTGCACTTCAAATTTAGACGAAGAAATAGAATGATGGTAGAATCAATTACACAAGGTAACCATGTTCAATTGCAACATGATAGTAATATCACTACGCTGTATGACAATCGAGGTGATAAATCTACCTATGTGTGACGGGTTAACAAAGGTTGATGAATTCCTGGACAAATTTGAAAGAGAAGTGCCAGAATAGCAGCAGTTTGATGCTCTGAAATGGGCACTACGCGCTACACCCACAAGGTGGTGGGGTATGCATCAAAGAATCTTTGAGGACTGGCACAAATGTATAAAGATGATGTGCTTATAATTTGGGAAGCCTCAGATGATGATGGAAGCAAGGCATGATGAACGAACCAGCCTGCGTGCCCACCTTTCTAGATGGATATAAGTGTATGGTACACAGTCTGCATGAACGAAAACCGCTCTCATGATAAAAAATAGGAACAACAAGTAGAAGCAGGAAAGACGAAGTGTGCCAAAGATTATCTGCAAGGAAGCCTTTGACAAGGTGTGAAAAGTGCTAAACAAGGTCCACCATGTGAAACGCACTAACTAGGACCTACGTGTACTAGCAATTCGATGGGCCTATAGGACCATGTGCAAAACCCTGACCGCGAGAGAAGTTTCGAAGCCGAAGTATGAAATAGGGGCTGAAATCCTTGTGGGGCATGTGAAGCCAAGTCTGCGTGTAACAATGCTCATAGATACAATGGTCCGCGTAGACCGGAATGAAGTGATCCAGGGATATTTTTCTTATAGATGTATGAAAGGAATCACATGTAGAAATTTCAGCTTAACAGAACAATCTAACGTGCACACATAAAAGAAGAAGGAACAGATAAAAGCATGACAAGAAGGACAACAAGACTTGATAACAGAGTTTGTCCAACTCGAACTATGTCTCTGGGCCCCGCTCGATTAATGATGAGGCATGGAGAAATAGACAACACCAATGTGTCTATGGCATTGAGAGGGGATGAAAACATATAAGATTTGTTCAAATTAGACAAAATACACTATCGACCCTCCTGAAAGCTCTCTTGCCTCGAACTACATGTTGAAAATCCTCTTCCCTGTACACTGCTACATGCCTTGGGATTTATAACATAATCCAGCTTAAAAATTGGAGTTGTTTTATTTATAACAGAGGCCGTTTAGATGGAAGGGTCGGCAGGTGCAACAAAGCTTAAAAATAGGCCTTTTTGGTTCCAAGTGATAATACACAAAACATTGGAAAAATCCAACCAAAATCCTTTTACCCGGATTTCAAATTATATGAAATCAAGCTTTATAACATAATCAGTCCATGCTAATCACAAATCATAAGTCACTTGTTCCATGGTCCTGCTAATGGGGGATCGCCGACCGCCGATTGTCGATATCGCCGATATTGGAATATCGCATTGCTACGGTCCAAGGTCTTGTTCTTTGGGTTTCGCCGACCTGATCCACCGATCTGATCATCCCAATGTCACTGATGCTGACCCACCGATCTTATTGCACCTTCCATCGCCGATGCTGGTCGCTTGTTGCCTGCCTTAAGTCCCAATATTGGCCATCACTTGTCCTCGACTCCGATTTAATCGGAGATCGTTGATCGGGGGTTACGCTGCTGCTCCTTAAGTCCACCCCTTTGACTTCTCCGATTGTGATTTTTCCTTTTAAAGGCTTAAAGCCATTTTTAGGGAAAAAGCCTCATTTTCCATAGGAACAAGGCAACCTTCTTTCTGCCACAACTTCATCATCTAGACTTGGATTGGAGTGTTATTCACACCATTGGAATCAGGGCGACGAGCACTTTGATTTGATGTCAAGATACTTTCTTTTCTGCCACTTTGAATTTTGAGATTTTCCATGCCACTATGTTTGAGGATCCACCTAGATCAATCCTCCCCATTGAGAAACTTTTGGATTACCAAAAGCTTTCATTAGTCAATTGGCAAGTGAGGGAATTGTTCCCTCACCCTTTCCTTTTCCAGCCATTTGGCCTTGCTAGGGTGCATTCCCTTGAAACCAACTCGAAGGTATTCCACATCTCCTCGCCTTGAAGTCCTGGTTCTCCTGTCAAGGATGATGTCTTCAGGTAACTCATCGAGATATTTTGGCGCAAAATCATCAATTGTAGGAATTGTGCCCACCTCATCGGTGTCCATGGTCAATGGAGGTTCATACAGCTTTAAGTTCTCTACATTCAATACTGAGTACATCTACATATGTATTGGCAAATCAAGATGAAAGGAATTATTTCCAATCTTCTCCATAATGGTGAATGGACCATACCAAATTGGTCACAACTTCTTCCCTTCCCCCTTCATCTTGTCCTTGCTGATGTGGAACCACACTTTGTAGCCCACTTGGAATTGATGGTTGAATCGTCGTTTGTCATGTCGAGCCTTGTAACAGGCTTGTCTTTTCTCCAACTACTCTTGTATTTCTTGGTGAATCAATTGGATTCACTGAATGAATTGCTGAGATTTGTCCCTATCATTACGTCCACTAGAGCCATCTTCCCTTCCAAAGACCATGTCAAAAGGGTCCTTTGGCAGGTAACCAAAACATGTCTCAAATGGTGAACACTGCGTAGATGAATGCACTTCTCAGTTGTAGTAATGTTGTGCATATGGGAGATGTTCATCCCACAATAGCCTCGTGACAAGTGTACCACGGTGGGTATGACAACCTCTGTTTGTCCGTCAGTCTGTGGGTGAAATTTCGTGCTTCTTTTCAGCTTGGTTTCCATCATCTTCCACAAGATGGTCCAAAATTCTCCAAGAAAGTGAGAGTCTGGTTTTGACACAATTGTTGTGGGTAATCCAAAATGGACCCAACCATGCTGAAAGAAAAGAGAAGCAGTCTTCTCTATAGTGATCTGCTTTTTACAAGGCATAAGAATACACATCTTGCTAAAATGGTCAACACCGAAATACAAATAGTCGTGACTCTTTTTAGACAAAGGCAAACCTCTTACAAAGTCCATCAACACACTTTCCCATGGATGACTCGGAATAGGGAGTGGTGTGTAGAGCCTGAGTTTTCTATTAGAGGGCTTTGAAACAGAACACATCACACAACCCTTTACATAGCGAGTCACAATGTTTTTCATATGAGGCCAAAAAAAAAAATCTTTGTACATGACATAAAGTCTTTTTGACACCAAAGTGTCCAGACACAAGAGAGGTGTGGGCCTCTTGAATACATGTACTCTTTCCCCTGGGGGAATACACAATTTACCAAGGAAATACAATAGTTTCCCTTGCAAGTGATAGTTGTCCACCTGTGAACCATGGGTTAGTTTTGCATAAATCTCCTTAAAGTCATCATCGTTAGCATATTGTTTAGCATAACTCTCAAAAGACAACGAAGCATTATGCAAATAACAGAAGTAGAAACAAGAGGGCGAGATAGCATATCAACCACTTTATTGCTAGTTCCCTTCTTATACTTTATTACTAGATGAAACTGTTGAAGAAAACCCATCCACTTGAAATCACGAGATTGTTGCAACTTGGTTTGTGACTAAAGGCAATGCAAGGTCTGATGATCTGTATGGATGATGGTTTCCTTGCTGATCAGGTAGTGTTTCCACTCTTTCACACTGCACCAAGGCATAAATCTCCTTGTCATAAGTGGGACAGTTTATCACAGCTTAAGAAGACTTCTTAAAATGGTAACAAACCAGCTTCTTTTGTTGCATTGGTTCAACTCCCATGGCATAATTGCTGGCATCAGTTTCGATCTTGAATAGCTGTTGGAGATCTGGTAAGGCTAAGAATGGTGCGGTGCTCATCTTTTCCTTCAATGTTTTGAAGGACTTTTGTTGTCTTCCTCCCCATTGGAAGACTTGTTTCACACTTGTCAATGTGTGGAGAGGTGCTACAATAACAGAGAAATTAGTAATAAACCTCCTGCAATACTGGACTACACCTAAAAAGTTTCAGACCTCAGTTACACTAGTAGGCTTAGGCCAATTTACAATTGCTTCAACTTTAGAGGGATCAATCTTTAACTAACCATGACCAACAATATGACCTAGGTAACCCAAAGAGGTTTTCCCGAGCTCACACTTTGACAACTTTACATAGATTTTTTCATTTTTCAATACATCAAGCACTTTCTTTACATGACATACATGTTCAACCCAACTTTTACTAAAGACAGGTATATCATCTAAATATACAAGAACAAATTCATCAATGAAAGGCCGAAGGAAATCATTCATGAGCCTGATAAAAGTGGCTGGAGTGTTGCAAAGCCCGAATGGCATCACCATCCAATCAAACAAGCCCTATTTGGTCTTGAAGGCAGTTTTCCACACATCCTGCTCTACAATTCAGACCTGGTGATAACCACTGCACAAATCCAATTTGGTTAAATAAATAATAGTCTTTAACTAATCTAATAAGTCATCAATGCATGGAAGAGGGTAGCGATTTTTCACCGTGATCTTATTTAGTGCGCGGTAATCCACACACATCCTCCATGTGGCATCTTTGTTTGGGATTAAGACAATTAGTGAACCACACGTAGAAGTGCTCGGCCTAATGACCCCTTGGTCCAGCAATTCCTGCACCTGTTTCTTGATTTCCTCCATCTCAATGGCCGACATCCTATACATGCCAATATTTGGCAAAGGAGCGTCATGCTGCAAATGGATTTTGTGTTGGATTTCCCTCTTCAGAGGTAATCCCTTTGGTTCCTGAAACAACTCATCATAATTAGAAATTAACTCAGATAATTCATGTTTATGTTCCTAATCACAACCCTCGAAAGCATTAATTAATTCTACCTCTTTTTCCCTTACAACCATAAGAATGCAACCCTTACTGGAATTCAACAACCTTTTCATTTGTCTAGCACTTACAAGTCTGGCATTGATTTTAGTTTGATGAGCCCTTACTATATATTCTACCCCATCTTTTGTGATTTGTTATTTTTTTCATGACGGAAAAAGACTGCCTTTCTATCATATAGACACGGACTCCCCAACACCATGCCACAGATATCTAATGGTATTACATCCAGTTCTACTTCGTCCACTAGCTTAAAAGCGATCACAAAGTTGACTTTTCATTGCTTGGTTACATCCAAGTGGGTAAGGTTCCGGGTGTGGTTTTGTTTCTCATCCGAGTTTCTTTACCAGGGACTTTGCGATTAAATTTGCTTGGGATCTGTATCAAACAAAGTTTCAAATTTAGTATGATTTACAACAACTCTGATATGAAATAGTTCAATTCTCTTTCGATCATTAGGAAGGGACGCATTTACAGAACTAGTGCCTTCATGTGATTCATAATTAACATGAGGTGTAAGAGTACCTTTTGTTCCTGCAACTATGATTAATGCTTCATCTCTGGAATCTGATCCAAGGTCTTGCTACGTAGTTTCCACTATCTTCAGTTCTTCTTCCCTTTTCCTCCATACTTCTTTGGATGCTTTTCTGGGTGCTGTTTCCAACAATGATCATCATCGTGGCCTTCCTTTTTGTAGTGATTGCAATACGACCTTTCTCCTTATTTGGCTGCTACCGTCTTCTTCTCCTTTCCTTTCCATTTCACTTTAGATTTTCCATTGGGAGGTTTGAACAGTGGTTTTCTGGAGTGATCATCTCTTTCATTTTTGCCCCTGTACTCAATATGAATTGCTTTTATGCTAGTTGCGTCAATAATGGTTGGTTCAAACAACAACAATGAATGCCTAATGTAGCTAAGCAATGAGCCAATATACTTAGTTACAACTTCAGGTGTATCAAGTGCAATACCCAAATTCAGTGCTTGCTTTCTAAACTCCTCTGTAAAACTCTGAACATCATGACCTTTTCCTTTCCTTAAATACGGCTAATTCATTAAAGCTTTTTGCTTGTATCCTAAGGGATAAACCTATTGCTTTAATGCATAAATAAAATTATTCCATGAGGAAAAGAGGTTACCCACATTCTTACTATGCTGCAATTTTCTCTCCCACCAAACGAGAGCGGTGCTACTCAGCCGTAGAGAGGCCAATTGAATCTTTACCTCATCCTTCATGATCTGCTGAATCCTGCAGTAGACCTCAATCTGCCTAATCCAATTATTAAGCTTCTCTACATTACTTTCACCATTAAACATGGGAAGATCAAATTTAACGTCTAATTTAAAGAAATGTTTCTTAGATGCATCCTTTGAATTTCTACGATTATGGTGGTGAGAGGAAGGAGAACCTTCACTTGTGGAAGGAGAAGAAGGGGGTTCTTCTCCACCATTCCCATGTACTGAACCTTGTTCTTCTGGGTTTCTTTCTTTTGCTTTCCCTAGCCTTAAAACCAACTGACTAATATTCTCTGCCATTGAATAGAAGGTCTTGCACAAATTGCGCTCCTCTTCAAGATGAGCATCATCTTCTGCCATGTTTCTCCTTTGATGTGCACGCCCTACTTTAGGATCGAAAGGCTCTAATTCCCCTTCGCATCTTCAGAGTCTGTCTCTTGTTATCACACGAACATGTAATTCACATCTAAAAAGACCTGCTCTGATACCACTTGATCCAAGGATCTTTTGCTTATAGATGTATGAAAAGAATCACATGTAGAAATTGTAGCTTAACACAACAATATAATGTGCACACATAAAATAATAAGGAACACATAAAAGTGTTGGCATTATGATAGAGGTAATATAGGTGTTGTGCTTGATGGCAACTCTCTCAGATGACAAATCACAGTTCTGGCCACATAGAATGAAGAAAGAAAGGTATACGTAGGTTCATCTTGACCAACCCACGTATACATGCAGGTTCATTGAATAAAAGGAGCATATGTGTACACACGCACTTTCCAGAAGGAAAGACGCATACATGTTGGAAAACTAAATTTTGGTCCATGGTATTTGATCCGAAGTGTTGACCCCAGGTATTCAGTCCACCGTATTGGTTCTAAGTGATTTTGGTCCATGGTACTGAGTAAGGCCTAGGACTATAAAAGGAGGAGAAGATCATTAGGCAATGGTACTCATGAATTGAATATCTAATGAAGAGAAAGATATAGAATACTTGTTATGGTGCATAGCTGGATCTGAATCAAGGAGGAACCTGAGCGCTTGATGAAGGATAAGTTCTATTGAGGGGTCAAAATCTTAAGGCTTGAAGAGAAGTATCTTTGTGTGGTTTTGATTTCTTATCTAAAATAACTGGTGCATGTTGTAATCTGTAAATATGATGATCTGGGTATAATTGATGTTTGAAGTTTTTGTAAAGTTTTAAATCATCACTTACAGATCTGTATGCAGGTTCACTTTAGCCAAGGCGCGTATACAGACTGGGTCTACATATCAAAAGTTTGTATACATAGGATTTTCTTGAGTAAACTGCGTATGTACGCATGTTCGACACATTGCAGTAGCGTATACCTAATAAAATATTCTTTAGCTACTTCTTTTTGCTGTTGCAGTGTTTTGGGTTATAGCATGAGTTCTGGTTTCCGTTTCTGTATTCTGAATACACAATTTTGATAAGTGATTGATTCAGTTTTGGTTGGTGCAAAGGAGATTGATTGATGCAGATATATTTGATGGTTGATTGATGTTACTGATGGATCCAGTCTAAAAATTAATGAAACGTGGTCCCTGGAAGAAAAGAGAAGGTTGTAGCCTTCTGTAGGCCTGTACCTACGTACTAGTAAACACAACAACTAGTACAAGAGCTAGGGGGGTTGTATCTTCCTTCTAGGAGAAGTTGGAGAATGAGAGAAGGTTGTAGCCTTTTGCCAGTAGAAGCTTGTGTACTGGTATAAGTCTGCACCAGTACAAAATTGTAAAAAGAAGTTTCTAATTTAAAAGAAGATAGTGACGATTGCAGTAGGTGGTTTTCACCCACATTGGGTTTCCACCTTATATCTTGTGTTCATGTGTGTGACTGTCTGTTCTACTGCTCCTGTTCACTGTTTATATGGTTAATGAAATTCTGATGCAAGATCAAAATATAATGGATTAAATGAATGATAAGTTTACTGGATATATACTGGTTGCATTAAACATAGTTGTGTATACATGCGAGTTTCCTTAACTGAAGTGGCATATATGAATTAGAGTATGAAATGAAAATGTTTTATTGATTTGCTAATACTGATTCACCCCCCCTTCTTAGTATTATTTCCAATAAAAAGCATGACAAGAAGGACAACAAGACTTGATAATGGAGTTTTTACAACTCAGACTACGTCTCCGAGCCCTACTTGATCAATGGGGAGGCCTTCATAGATTAAATTGCATGAAAAGAAGAGAATTACAATCATTAGTTACATAAAATGTGGTTTATACCTCCATTCTGGACAATTGTTGTGAAATGGAGACCTCAGATGGAGAAATGGACAGCACCAATGCGTTTATGGTGTTGAGAGGGGCTGAAAACATATAAGATTTGTCCAAATCAGACGAAATACACTATCGGCCCTCCTGAAAGCTCTCTTGCCTCGAACTGCGTGCTGGAAATCCTCTCCCCAGTAAACTGCTACATGCCTTAGGCTTTATAACACAATCCCACTTAAAAATTAGAGTTGTTTTGTTTAGAATAGAGGCCATTTAGATGGAAGGGTCGGCTGGTGCAACAAACCTTAAAAATAGGCCTTTTTGGTTCTAAACGATAATGCACAAAACATTGGAAAAACTTGACCAAAAGCCTTTTACCTAGATTTCAAATTATATGAAATTGGGATTTATAACATTATCGGGTTTGTGCTGATCACAAATCGCAAGTTGCTTGTTCCATAGTCCTAGTAGCGGGGGATTTCCAACTGCCAATCGCTGATATTGGCGTATTGTATCGGCATATCACATCACTACGGTCCAGGGGTCTTGGTCCTTGGGTTTTTCCGACCCGATCCGATCATCCCAATGTCACTGATGCCGATCCGCTGATCTGATTGCTCCTTCAATCGCTAATGTCGATCGCATGTCACCTGCCTTAAGTCCTGATATTGGCCATTGCTTGTCCCTGACTCCTATTTAATCAGAGATCATTGTCGGGGGTTTTGTTGCTGCTCCTTAAGTCCGCTCCTTTGAATTTTCTGATTGCGATTTTTCCTTTTAAAGTCTTGAAGCCATTTTTAGGGAAAAAGCCTCATTTTCCATAGGAACAAGGCAACCTTCTTTCTACCACAACTTCATCATCCGAACTCGGATTGGAGTTCCATTCGCATCGTTAGAATTAGGGTGACGAGCACTTTGATTTGATTTCAAGATACTTGCTTTTCTGCCACTTTGAATATTGAGATTTTCCATGCCACTGTGTCTGAAGACCACTTGGATCACGAAGAAATCACATAGCTGCGTGAAGCAGAACATATAATACTTGAGGAATAAATTCAACGAGGAAAATTTAGACTTCATGAACTTGAAAAAGACTGGGTATGGCTAAGGGAGAAAAGTGCTTTAATGGATGTAGAGGTCAAGAAGCTTGAACACGAAATAAAGGAAGAATTTCTCGTCGAAAAACCAAGGATGGTGAGATAAGGTGCGTATCATCGCACTGACAAGTTGGAGGACTATCGTCATGAACTGGTTAGTCTACTGCTATGGCTGGGACTACATATCACCAAACAGAGCGACCAGGGTAGCACATTACAAAGAGTAGAGTGCGTGATGCCGATCACCATAATTGAAGATAAGGGTTCTTCGCGAACCATGCTGGAGGACGAAATGGAGCCCTACACAGGTGGTTCAACCACCTGACTAGTCATAGGAAGAATAGTCTTAGTGCTCTAGGTAGTTGAAAGGGAGCGTGAGACTATAAAATATTCTACTTGGGAGCTGCTCGATATTGGAGATGCGCACAGAATCAAAGCGACACAATATTCGCAACCACGCATGGAAGGTTGTGCTGCCGTGCGGGTTGGCTGGGAAGTGACCGTTGGTGTCGCTATTCATGATGGGATGTCTGATTTGAGGCCAAATGGAGCAAGCAACGACATTTAAGGTGCGAGCTATGGGCAAGATTTGGGAAAATTTGCCGTGAAGAAAGCATTAATGGCCCGAAATTGGGGGGAACGGTCGAGTTTGAATTCGAAAGGCACTATAAAACTCAAAGGGCTGGCCAGTGAACAACACTTGGTCATTTCAGAATTGAGCGCTTGAGTAGAGCACAAAGTGTTGAGAGTTGAGCGATAATTGATCCACTAAGTTCATGAGAGATAAAATACAACTTAGAGATGATGATGGCCACTAAGGATGGGTTAGGAATTGAGGAGGTAACCGTCGGTGAGGCCGCGTAGACCCAAATGATGGAGGATGTTCCAGAAGGCGTCAAGGTGGTGACAGAGATCTCCAGATCACCATGAACACCGCGGCCCAAGAAGGATAAATAGGTAGTGTGTCCAATATGCATGTCCCTAACGAATTCGCAACACAACAAACTATCCATGGAAGAGAAGGGGAAGGTAGTCACAATAGAAATAGATGAGGAAGAAGAAGATTTGAAGGCCTTGATTGCCACAATAGAAGAAGAAGAAGACATGGAGGAGGATATCCAACTGTTGCGCTCTGCAACAAAATTGCCTGCATATGTCCCTCCGTGGAAAGGGAAAGCCAAACTGCTGAAGGATCTAGACGAAACAAAGAGCTCACTTCAGATCCCGCTCCTTCCAAATGGTATTGTATTTGAGGGCACACACCTAGGCCATGTGCCAACCATAAAATTCGAATACTGGGACCTCGTTGAGAGTGAGAAGTGCCAGCACCTAGAGACCAGGAACTTAATGAAGCAAAGCACCTAGGGGGCGATGATAACATTAGAGCCATAGAAATGGCTGAACGGTGTGGAAAAGGCCAAGTTGCTACACTTTTTATGGATACCACATTTCCACCACGCGCCCATCACCATTTTCATCATCAGGCAGCTGCTCTGACTGGTGCATGATGGGTATCTATGGCTGGAGGAGCCTATTCCCATCGTGGCAGACCTCATTCACAGTATTTCTCAGCTCCCCTGTAAGGGAAAGGACCCTGCGACTATATCCAGAAAAGGTAGCGATTTGGCTCTCGCGAACGCCGTGAAGGAAAAGTATAAGCTGGAGAAAAAGAAGAGGGGCTATGCAATCTCCAACATCAAGGATAAGGGGGTGCGCGTAGCAACTGAACTCCTGGCCGATAAAATTATGAGAAAATGCCATGCTGATGAAGTACCAATGCCAGTGGTCGTGCTGGCTAAGTAGTGCATGGAGGGGGTCCAGTTCAATTTGGCCGAATTTCTTTGTGAGAAATTTTTGATAAACTGTCGTGAAGTCCAGGAGCAGGGTAAGACCTTCCACTATGCGTGGTTGTTCTTATCCATATTGTTGGTAGTGGGAGAACTACCAAAGAATAGTTAGTTCCCCAAAATTGACAGAGAGTTACCAGAGGCTGCGAAGTACGCTTTACTCTGGGCCACCAAGGATGCGAAACAGATTTGCGACACAAAAATTTTCTGGGTGCTCATGGAGGTGAGCATCTGGATGTGGATCAATAGGAGGCCGCACCTGTCACCTACGGTGCATAATAGTCTGTAAAGATTTACAGACTTCAAAGTTGATATGCACAACATCTATATCAGAGCGTGAAAGGATCCAGCAAAGCAGTGGATGAAGCTACCATTTGTAGCCATTGACGACGTGATTTTTACTGTCTTGGAGACATGGCTTCCCGAATGGCGTGCTCCATACCTGGAAGAAATGGATAAGGTGGAAACCCAGAAGGAAAAGGACGATGGTAAGCTGCAGGTCACTTAATTAGCATAAAAAAGACGAAATGAAAAAGTAGCAGCTGAGGGAAGGGCAGTGCGCGAAGCAGCACAGGAAGCCCTAGAGTAGAAGAAGGCCGCAGAAGCAATGGAGGCAGCAAAGGCAAAAACCACACAGGTAGACGAGGGCCAAGAAACGTCCTTAGGGCAAGAGGCAGAAGAAATAGAAACAATAGAAGGGAGTGCAGACCCAAGGACCACATCCACACAACTAAAGTGGCCATGCATTATAGAGAAATTGGGCCCAAGGAAGAAGGTCAAGGCCTCAAAGTTGTCCATTGAGCGAATCACCTTAATCGAAGGTGATCTCCATGACATTGGCGAGACGGTTTGAAATGTCACAAGTGAAGTGCTTCAGGAGTTCATGCCGGAGCATTAGACTATGTTGGGGGCCCTCAAGGCACTGGTGTAGGAGTTACAGGTGTGGCCCCCTCAGGAAGACATCTTGTCAATGAACGTCGCAACCAGAACTTCAACAGTAGAACAGATGTTGCACGCAAGGATGGAAAACACAATATTGTTGCCAAAGGGAGTGCCAGTGTTTTCCAATGCGATGGATCAGATGTCGCTTAGCATGATGAAAGAACTTGGCCTTAACCTAGCTTCCCTTCCCTTGGAAATGTTGTATTAGTTACAGGATGGGATAATGGCAGACCTACGGGCTAGGGAGAGCCGTGCGATGTAGGTTCTTAGTGAGCTAAAAATTAACATAGAATAGCTCAGCTTACAGTGCGACGCGTTTGCGTCATAGAATCAACACTTAGTGCACACAGTAGATGACGCTTGCCGACACGTCCTGGAGCTAGACATCGTAGCAGATCTACTGGTAGAAGTGCAGATCCACAGTTTGGCAAGTGTGTTACACAAAAAATTGTCACCATGACTTTCTACAGTTTGTGTGAGTCCATCAATACTCATACATACCTCCTTTGCAAGTCTTAAACCTCAGCTCTTCATGTCAAGCCTTGAAAATGGGAGAACGACCTTAAAAATATCGCAAACCCTAGTTTCACACTTTCTCCTAGCATTGCCTGCGGTGCCACACCTAATGGTCATGTTTCCTGCGAACTTGACTGCTCTGTATATTGAGTAATGGGTGCGAACCCCTGTAAAAGTTAAAAAGGCGTGAGTTCATTCTTAAAAACTCATCTTGGGTCACTTCTAGACACTTCTAGAAGGAATATTACACTGGCAAGTTTGCTCCACCTTGGTTCATCCATTCCATAACTAAGGGAGCTAACTCCATGATATGAGGTGCTTATCCCATTGAAGGAGGAACTTATCCCTTCAATGGTGGGACTGCAACTTCCTCCATTTGCACTATAAATTCATGCATTGGGCTGGTTGTAGGGGAGGTTGAAAGCTGAAGATTCTTGAGGGTAAACGCTGTTGAAAACTAGGCTTCCTTTTTGAGCTTGTGAGAGGAGAGATCACATACCTTTCATGTCATTTGGGAAGTGAGTGAGGCTTGTCAAAGTAGAGGAGACCCCTGCTGGACCTTGAAAAGGACTTGTGCAACATCAAGGCAAAGGTTGTAAGGTTCTTTTATTCATAAAGTTAATACAATCAAGTTTGTTTTTCTCAATGAACTGTTTCTAATGGTTTATTTTATGAGCTCCTTGATCTTCATAATGAACATTTTTTGTTATATACAGGTATGCTTTGATGTGTGCTTGTTTGTGTATGCATTAAACGAGAACTGCTTGAAGCTGTTGGGACAAAACTGCCTCAAACAAGCGTTGGACCGAAGTAGGGTCTATTACACTTCTTAGTATTCATGAATGAATTGAAACATGTTTAGAGAAAAATAGGTTTTATTGTGCTCTTTGTTGCTAGATATCATTAGATACTAGGGAGATCGATCTTGTCCGCAAGAACAATTTATCTGGCCAACAAATTGGCGACTCCACTGGGGACTGGTTTGGTTTGGATTTTGATTTGTCTTTGCTTTGACTTGAGAAACTTAAGCTTTTGTTTCTGGTTTTGCCTTGATTGTTGTTAGTTTGGGTACTGGTTAGATCTTGGTTGATTTTTTATTTTTTGAAATTTTGAAAGAGGACTGCACCCTCTGAGTTAGTTACAGTGTGGACCTATCTGCACTATTACAGTGTAACACAGAGCGGCACTGCACCTGGTTTTACTAGATGCCCGCGAACCCCTGTCAAAAATTTGAAAAACCTAAAATCCATATACCAAGTTAGGTTTAGTTTTTATCCATAGCTATTAGTATATGCCCAGACCTACATTTGTCTTGACAAAAGTTCCTTTTGAGTTAGTTTTCATTGGCAATCTTGTTTGGAGTGATTTTCTAAGAAGTTTTGTTTGATTGGATTGGTTTTTGCTTGGTCTTTGTAGTAGCTCAGAGATCCGAAGCCTTAGAGCCTTAGATCACCCTGGTCTCTCTGGTTTTCTTGTTGAGTTTGACTAACTTATGAAATATATCCGTGAAGAGATTTAGATCCCATTTGTCTCTTTTGCAAAACTTTGATTGAACTTGATTAAAAGTTTCGAATTTCTATTAAAATATAATTGGATGTTTTTTATTAGTTTGTTAAGCTGAACAAATTGATCCTTAGTTAGCTGAAACACTAAGTTGAACATCCTCAAAAACATTTCAAGTGTCTTTTCAATCCATTTTTCATTTAGATCTCAAGATTAGATCATAGCTTTGAGTTTTTCGTAGAAATTATGCAAGCTTGTTGAAAATTTGTTTTCAATAGTTTTTTAGAGTTTTTCTAGAAATCTTAAAAGCTCTCTTAAGGGAATTTCTTATTCTTGTAGTTGTCGATTGTTGAAAAGCAAAGGGATTTTCTGTGAGTGTCATTAGTAGTCTTGTTTTTAAAAGTTCTTTGGAAAAGACAAAAATGTTTCCTTTCAATTGTATGTTAAGAAAAGGATTTGATTTGCCAAGAATTGCATTTTCGACTCTTCCTTAGCTAGATATTCATTGAAAAGGAAAAGGAATTTTTATCATCTTAGGTGCATTTTTATTGTTTTGGAGTGAGTCTTCATAGCACAAAGTTTCATCTCCGCACCCATTGACTTAAGGAACAAATAATAAAATTAACGCTTAATTAAAATCAATCTAGCAATCATTTTATTTTCTAGGACTTTTTCACCAACATAGCTTAGGCTAGTATCTTGGAGTAGGGAGTAATTAACTCTCCAAGGTAGTCTAAACAAACAAGTAGTCAATCTTGCGATAGGAAGAAAATCCAATTGCTACATCTATGCTCTGGGAAAGCTCCTCTTAAAGGAGAAGCACGAGATCATATCCGAACCAGTGTGGGAATCCATCCTTCCTCATTAGGAACGATAGAAGATATTCACATATTAAAAACGGTAAACCTCGAATTAACCATTGTCAAGGAGCCTGGGGTCACTTGTTGGTAAACCTTGGATTATGTCAGGGAGCCTTCAAGGGGATTGAGCTTGTTACTCTGCCCTTGCGTGCGTATCGGATCGTAGACTGTTCCCCCGGGTATATTTGTTTCCGTTGGTGACCTTAGTGACCATAATCTTTAGGATTCTTTCCTAGGTGATGGTGGAGGGAAGATCCCACTGTACCTGGAGCAGACGTCGACTAGACTCACTTGGACTCTCTGGGGGTTATCTTCACTCCCAGACGGTTAGTGGAGAAAATTGTGCCAGTAATGTTTCATTAAGCAGGTTGTCGGGGTAAACTGTTCCAACGCCATTTCTGTATTGAACTCTGCGACGTTGGATTTCATACCAACTAGTGTTTTCAATCCGGAAAGATACTGTTTGTGTGTGGTTTGATCTCCTAGATTTGTTAGGCGTGTGCTTCAAATTGTTTGGTTCTTTAGAGACTTTAGGTGTTTTTCTTGAGATTTTAATTTGTTTTCGTGTGAAGTAATTAGATTAATCGTGGCTGAATTACTGAGACAATCCCATCGACTTCGGGGGAAGCCTCCCGAATTTACACCAAGTCAGCTGGAAGGGCTGCGAGCCCTTGTCACACCTAGTGAAAGTAGGGTTGGGTCACCGGAGGCCGGAGAGTCTTCATTGATTGTACATCCTGATTATATAGTGCAAGCAACAGAACATATTTCTGAACCGATTTCATTTTCTGAGGTTACTGGTAGTATCATTCCTACTAGCTCAGTAGCCGAAGAACTTGAAATATCTGAACCTGAAACTGAAATTGCTGCTACTTCATCTTTCGAATTTGCTTCTCCTGTTTCTAGTGGTCCTAGTTCACCCAGAGTAGAAAATATTATTACCGATAATCTTCCTTCGGGACTTATTTCCATTGAAGAAATTGTAAGTGAGAGTCCGAAAGAAGGTATAAGCATCCCTGAAAATCAAACGACTATTGAACTTAGGGAGCATGAATCTATTTTCTATAGTCCCATTAGAGGTGACGCTTGGTATATTTTGTTGACCAATTTCTTAGAAAATCCAGGTCTCGCGTCTTCACCACCTTGATTTCCTTTCTATTCAACACCCAGAGGTTATTATCCCCCCTTGAATATGTCGAGACAGTCATCCTTGTTTACTCAGACGCCAGAAACTTTTTTACATGGCGGTCCTTCTATTCCTCCTGGGTATCAGTCTATATCTGGTACGTTTTCAGGAGCTTCTCCTTGACCCATCGATTATGCCATATCTCCTGGTCATAACGGAACTAAACTGTTAAGTGTTGAAGAAATTATTATGATGTCTGGTACTACTCCTAATGTGCAACCTCAAGGTGGTTCGATACCGTCTGGGGGGCAGTCGCAAGGTACTCCAATACCACCTGGGGAGCAACCCCAAGGCAGTCCATTACCGCCTGGGGGGCAACCTCAAGGACAATATGTTCCTATGGGACAGTATTTTCCTCAAAGTCAACCCTAGTACCAATATGTACCTCAAGGTCAACCCCAGTATCAATATACACCTCAAGGTCAATACTAGCCTCAAGGTCAGTACCAACCCCAAGGTCAGTACCAACCTCAAGGTCAGTACCAACCCCAAGGTCAGTACCAACCTCAGGGTCAATATCAACCTCAAGGTTTTCAACCACCTTTAGGTCAATCATTTGTTCAAGGACCCCGAAATGTACCATATAATTATCAATCTTACACTCAACCTGGTTTTGGTCCTCAATACGTTCAACCTGTTATGGGTCCATACCCAGGAATGAATGTGGTGTGGGATCAAAAGACTCCGCAACCCAATGTGCAATTGTCATCTGAATCTGGACAGTCTTTTGTTTCTGGTTCACCCCAGCAACCTATCCAGCCTACTACTCAAACTACTACGCCTGGGGCAGTTCAATAGCCTGGGCCTAGTTCACCACGAACTCCGTCCCAAACGTCTGCTGCAACTGCTGCGGCTTTTATTCAATCCACTCCACCTATTTCTAGAGTATCAATAGCTCCAGTTTCTACTGCTCCTGTATCAACTCCTTAGGCCTCTTTACCCCAGTTTGGACCTATAATCCAGACTCGACTCCGGTTTCTATGCCTGTAGGACAACCTGGGCCTAGTACGATTGTTACAAGTCAACCACAATTTACTTATCAACCGTACCAGGGGCAGTACCAATACGGGCCCGCTGTGCAGAACCCCGCTTATCAGTATCAACCATACCCTGGGTATACATATCAAAAACCTCAACAACCCCATAATGGTCTGGTTAAACCTGGTTTTCCAGGAGGATATAATATTCCAAATGCGAATCTGATACCAAGCTATCCTGGATATCCTCCTCTTGGGGCTGGTCTTATGACCCCAAGTTTTCGGGATCCAAACCATCAGTTACCGTTTATAGCAACTTTGGATTTTCCTGACTTGTCGTGCCTTACGAACGATCCCATCAATTATCTTCCGTTTTGGCCGCCAATGCCGAATAAGTTGCCCAATGATATACCAAAGTTTGAGGGGAAGCCAGGAGAAGATCCGTCTAATCATGTGATGACTTACCATCTCTGGTGTGCATCAAATTCCATTATAGATGATTCCATTCGTCTTCGTCTTTTTCAACGCACTTTGATTGGCCTTGTAGCCGAGTGGTACATTGAGTTGCCACGAGGCTCTTTTTATAATTTTAGTCAGTTAGCCACTTCCTTCCTTACTCATTTTCAGCTGCCAGTCCGATATGACAATGGCACAGAATTATTAACTTTGCTAAAGCAGTCGACATCCACTTATATTTCAGATCATATTCATGAATGGCGACGTCGACGTCGTTTAGTGAAAGTTTTTATCCCAGACAAAATTTTGGCAGAATGGTTTGTGAAATCATTATTACCCAAAATAACTGAAGATGTAGCTAAGGCAGGGGTAGTTACAGAAGAGAAGTAATTGCTCAAGCTCAGTACCTTGACTTAGTTTATACGCAGTCAGGTACATTGCATGAGAAAATCCCCGACCTTCCGAAACAAAATCAAATAGCTGCACCTCCCTCATGGTCTCATGCCGCTGACGGTATGATTGGTACTGTTAATACCAAAAGTAAGAAGAAATCATCTAAGAATTCTTCTCCGATAATAACCTTATCAGATTCCCCTAAGGGAGAGTCTTCACCTGAAATTTCTGCCAATGTTGATGTCGTAGAATCGTCCACGACCAAATCAAAATCTAACGGCAAGAAGAAAGGTAAGAAGAAGAAAAAGTAGAACTCAAAGGAGAAATCCGAGAAATCTGAATCTACTGACAAGAAATGAAAACCTCGATATCCTTGTCTCATCTGCGATGAGGAGCACTTTACAAGGGATTGTCCATATCGTGCCGAGGTTGTGAAAATTGTCAAAGATTCGCAAACACTCGCTGTTTTGAAGGATCATTTTCCAAATCAAGAGAGTAAAATGATAGGCTCTTCCTCTAATGCCTCGGAAGAACCCATAATGATGATGTCACATGTAAGGATTGTGACACGATCGCAAGATTACGGGAGTAAAAGTCCTTTTGGTGGAAAGGAAGCCGAATCTTCTAATTCCAATCCATCAACCTCTGCTCTGTCTGGTTTTGATCCACTAGAGATCGAGAAACCAAATCCCGACTTAGTAATCAAACCACCTGATAAGGGTATACTTCGAAAGTCAGTTTTCAATCCACATGCGAGAGCTGCTCAGAACTATAACATTGTTGAAGATTTAGTTGTTTCACCTTCAGCAATGTCGGCTTTGGAAGTGTTGCAATCATGTCCAGCACAGCGTAAAATGCTACTGTCGACTATAGGAGCTGTTGATCTTCAGGACTCAAACCTCATAGTCTTCGATTTAGAAAATAGTACACCTCGTCTTCCTCATCAAATGGCTTTCCAGATTCCAGTGTTAGTCAAAAACAGACCGTGTTTTAAGACTATGATTGATGAGGGAGCTTCCACGTGTATTATGTCGATACATTGTTGGAAAACCCTTGGTTCTCCTACACTTAATCAATCCCCAATGATTCTAAAGGCCTTTGATGGCCGAGGGTTTCATCCTTATGGCATTCTATAGGACTTGCCTATAGGGGTTGAAGGAAAAACTGTTAATCTAGATGTGGAGGTGGTTGATGCCCCTCTAGATTACAACCTTCTTTTGGGTCGTAGCTGGTCTTACGCCATGACTGCTATTGTTTCATCAGTCTTTTGGCTTATTAAGTTCCCACATAATGGAAAGATTGTAACAATAGATCAGTTAACTTATTTCTCTTTCGACCCATCCTCTGTTGAGAGTATTCAACATGTTGGAAAAACCGCTATCCGTTATAAGGATTTTGGAGTAGGATTAGTTAAAGATCGAGTTTACTCGGAAATTTTTCCTTTCCTCCTCCCAACGTAAAGTATCCTTTCACAACCATTCATATGATTTCGTTAGAATCCATTATTCTTGACGATCCTTGGGTCGTTCCATTCTATTCTGAGGTGGACTCTCTTGGCGATGCTATGCCTTTGAGTCCCTTTGAAGTTGCTTATCAGGCAGTACAGTCATTTTCCAACTCAAATTTAGCCAACCTTGATCTAGTGAATGAGATCAATGGGAAATCACTTTCAATCTCAACCTCAAAGTCAACAACCTTTTCAGAAACCATTCACACTGATGAACAAATTCGGGAACTGTTGTCTGTTGATGCATTAACATGGCAAGATCTTCATCATAGGTCTTCGTTTTTACCCAAGATTGATCATTTTGAAAATGATTTTTCATCCATTTTTACCGCTGAATATGTCAAAGAACCGCAGAATCCATTGAAACATCCTGATTCTGAACAAAATTTAGCCAATATTGCTCGCATGGTTCCTATCGACATTTCAGTCAAACTTGGGATTGTTGAAAACATTCACATAGGTGCTTCTTGTACAGACACTGAAGTCAACACATATAAAGCCCTATTTCAAGAATTCTGTGACGTGTTTTCCTGGTCCTATGAGGAAATGCCAGGAATCGATCCTTCAATCGTTGTTCATGAAATCAAAACCTACCCAGATGCTAAACCCGTCCGGCAACGGTTGTGTCAAATACACTCACGAAAAGCAGCTGCCATCAAAACCGAAGTTGAGAAATTACTTAAAGCAGGTTTCATTTATCCAATTCCTTTAACGGATTGGGTATCGAGTATTGTTCCAGTTAATAAAAAACAAGGGACAATAAGAATATGCATCGACTATAGGGATATTAATCGTTCTTGTCCCAAGGACAATTATCCCATGCCCTATATCGATCAAATTATTGATGATTGTGCCGATAGTGAAATTTTCTCCTTTATGGGTGGCTTTTCCGGTTACAATCAGATTAACATTCTACCTGCAGATCAACCAAAAATGACATTCATCTGTCCATGGGGGACATTTGCTTATTGCAAGTTACCTTTTGGACTGAAGAACGCTAGGGAAACTTTTCAAAGGGCCATGTCTTATGCATTTCATGAAATCAAGCACATTGTGCAACCCTATCTTGATTATTTACCAGCTCATTCATTATGAAGAGCCGACCATCTCACTCACTTACGAGACATTTCCATGAGATGTAGGCATTATCGGATTAGGCTGAATCCGTACAAGTGTGTTTTCTGTATCGAAACGGGTCGATTACTGGGATTTGTTGTATCGAAAGTCGGCATTCGTGTCGATCCTTCGAAGGTCAAAGCCATTGTCAAGTTACCACCTCCTTCGACTCTTTGCCTACTCCAGAGTTTGCAAGGGAAAGCAAACTTTTTACATCGTTTCATTCCTAACTATGCCGAGATTACAAAAGGTTTCACCTAGTTGTTGAAACAAAACACTCCATTCTTTGGGTCGAGATAGTTGACAAATCTTTTGATGCTCTAAAACATGCGTTGACCCATGCGCCATTATTGCATCCTCCCAACTACAACCAAGATTAATTCTTGTACCTTGCCGCTTCCCATTCCACTATTGGGATGGTTTTAGTTCAACATGATGAATTCGAAAGTGAACATATGATATATTAACTTAGTCGGACCCTAACTCTAACTGAGTTAAAATATTCACATGTGGAGAAACTGGCTTTAGCTGCAGTCCAAACTGTTCTGTGCTTTCGTCACTACATTTTGTTACGCAAAACCACTGCCATTTCTGACTGTAACCCTATGCAATACATTTTGACTAAACAATTGTTGGGGGGCAAGTATTCCAAATGGATTGTTATCCTGCAGGAATTTGACTTGGAATTTGAAAAAACCAAGTCAAAGAAGTCTTTGGTTTTTGCGGAATTAATGTGTGACTTCCCTCGTGCCGATACCGAACATGTGGTGGAAGAATCCCTTGTGGATGAATCCTTGTTCCTTATCAGCACTATTGATCCATGGTACGGAGATATCATTGTCTATCTCCAAACCCAATCTTTTCGGCCGGATACTTCACAATCTCAACGCCGGAAAATACGATTCCAATCCCAACCTTACACTATTATTGGAGATACAATTTATCGTCATGGGGTGGATTCTGTTTTCCGTCATTGCCTTACTCATGATGAGGCTGAGAAGGCTCTTAATGACTGCCACTCTGGGGCATGTGGCGGTCATATGTCTGGGTATGCCACCGCCCAAAAGATTTTGCGTGCTGGCTATTTCTGGCCATCCTTATTCAAAGATTGTATTACTACCGTCCAAAAATGCCACAACTGCCAAATTTTTTATCGTAAGATGCGCGCTCCTCCTGCTCCTCTCCACCCTATCATTGTCGTTGGTCCATTCGCAAAATGGGGTATCGATTTTATTACATGTAAACCTCACTCGGCCGGGGGGCATGCATATATCATCCTTGTGGTCGATTATTTTACCAAATGGGCCGAGGCGATGCCTACATTTTCGGCAGTTGGAAAAACTGCTGTGATTTTCATTTTCAATCATATAATTGCTACGTTTGGTGTCCCCCAAGTGATTATCACTGACCATGGGAGTCATTTTTTAAACATCATGATGACCGAACTTACAGATCAACTTGGCCTGCGTCACGATAGTTCCACTCCATATTACCCACAGGCAAATGGTCTGGTTGAAGCAGTCAACAAAGTTCTAGTCACCATGATCTGACGAATCATTGGGATTCATCAGTCGAATTGGCACTGTTACACAAAAATATCATCACCCTGATTATTTGTAGTCAGTGTAGGTCTATCATTACCTATACCAGCTTCCTAAGCAAGTCTTAAACCTCAGCTCTTCAAAACAAGCTTGAGAAATGGGAGAAAGACATCAAAAAAGCAATGTAACTCTGGTTTCGCACTTTCTCTTACTTTTTCCTACGGGCCCGCACCACCTTTTGTTCAAGTTATCTACGTACTTATATGCTCTGTATGTAAAGGGGAGGGTGCGTACCCCTGTAAAAGTCAAAAGGCGCAATATTTATCTTAAAAAACTCATCTTGGGTTAATTCTAGAGTTTTCTAGAAGCTTTTGTTACGTGGATTGTTCGCTCCAAGTGGTTCATGCATCCCATGAGAGGAGGAACTAATCCCTTGTTGAGAGGAGCTATCCCTTTGAAGGAGGACTCTATCCATTTGAAGGAGGAGCTGGTAACTGATCTCCATTGCACTATAAATTGAGGCATTGGGTCAATGGCCAGGGAGGTTAGAAGCTGAACTTTTGAGGGTAAATGCTAGTGAAATCAAGACTTCCTATTTGAGCTTAAGAGGAGAGATCACATACCTTTTTGGCCCCATTAGGGAGTGAGTGAAGCTTGTCAAAGTAGAGGAGACTTCTTGTTGGACCCTGGAAGGACTTGTACAGCGTCAAGGCAAAGGTTGTAAGGTTCTTTTCTTTTGAATTAATACAATCAAGCTCATTTTTCTCAACAAGTATCTTATGCTATTTGTTTCATGGACTCCTTGACTTTTATGTTAAATATGTTTTATAATATTGGATATTCAGGTGCTATTTAATTGTTTGCCTTGTTTGTGTTTGCAGGTTTGCGACGAAGAAACTTACTTGGATCAAAGGAGCTAAGGCATCTCCGAACTTGTGTTGGACATGAGGTAGGCCCTTAAACACATTTGCTTACCACTATTTATAAAGTGCATTTAGAGAAAGATAGTGTCTGGTTGATTTGTTTGTCATTAGGTCTTCATTAGATTCTAGGAAGGTTTGTCTTGTCCGCAAGATCGACTGATTCCGCGTGACAAAATGGCGACTCCACTAGGGACTTGATTGTTTTCCTCGTTTTACTTTGACTTGAGAAACTTGTTTTTTGGTTTCTGTTTTTGGCTTGTTGTGTGTGGCTTTGGGTAGAATTAGTTGATTTAGCTTTGTTTTCTCTTTTTCATTACTTTAGTTGAAGTCCGCAGTCTGCACTTATATCACAGTGCGTACCTGTACGCATTGTGTCTTTGTGCACAGAGTGTACCCGCACCTGCGTACCCTGCTAAATTTTTGAAATTTTTGATTTTTTCTCTTTCAGTTAGTTTTATTTTGTTTTTCTAATGTTTATCCTCTGCCCATACCTGCATGTGATTGGTTGAATTCTTTCCTTGGTTTGTTTCATTAGAATTAGGGTTTTAGGTGAAATTCCTAGAAGTTTTGCTCGTTGGGTTTGTTTTTCGATTTGGTTGTGTTGTGGCTCTGAGCTTAGAGGCTGTAGAGACTTCAGATCACCTTAGTGTCTACCAGTCTTCTTGAGAGTCTAACCATTTTTAGAATATCCCCTTGTTGAGAAAACCGCTTTGAGTGTTCTCTTTTCAAAACTTCGATAAGCTTGTAATTGAAAGTGTGGATTTTCATTTTTAAAAAAAGGAATACAAAATTGGTTGTTCTTGACTTATTCGTGATTCTGAACAAATTAGTCCTTGGTTTGCTTGTGACCAAGTAAAGCATCCTCAAAAATACTTTTGTGAGCTTTTTACTTCAAATAGGGTTTTTGTTAGTTTATAGATCTTAAGGTTGCTTCATTAAATAGTTTTCTCAAAGATTTGCTTTAGTTATAGTTTTTAATGTTTTTAAACAAAAAATGAAAGGTCTCTTTTGAAGAAAAAACTTGTCCTTAGTAGCATTTGAATTTTCGAATGAAAAGAGAAATTCTTGTGGAAATAATTAGTTGTCTCGTTTTTGAGTGCATTGAAACGAATACTCTTCTTTTGATTTGATTGTTAAAGACAGGTTTGTGTTTTTAAAGTATTTGGATCTTCGACCTCTTGCTTAACTAGAACTTCATTGAAGAGAAAAGATTAGTTAGTCATCTTAAGTGCATCTTTATAGTGATTTTGTGTCGAGTCTTTACACCATAAGTTTCATCTCCATCACCTTTTGACTTAATAAAAAACCACTAAAAATCACGCTTAATATAAAATCAATCTAGAAAATTTTTTGTTTCTAAGGCTCTGATACACCAATATAGCTTAGGCTAGTATCTTGGAGTAGGGAGTAATTAACTCTCCAAGATAAGTAAAACAAACAAGTAGCTTTATCTTGTGGTAGGAGAAATCCAATTGTTGCATTTATACTCTGGGAAAGCTCCTCTTAAAGGAGAAGCACGAGATCGTGTCCGAACCAATGTGGGAATCAATCCTTCCTCATTGGGAAC
>APFE031192664.1:0-20879 GCA_000404065.3 Pinus taeda | reverse complement strand
AGGTACCAATCACCTATCCTGTACTATTTGGAGAGCTGTAGAATCTTTTTCATGTCACCAGAGATTCTGGGAGGAGGAGCTCCTATCAATAGAGTGGATGTCGAATGAACAAACAAGTCAATAAACTCATCATAGGTATAAGGGCACTCAAAGGTATTATGGAAGACTGAGGTCCAAAAGATCACAAACCTTTGATTTCCCTTTGAGTCCAACCTCCTGATGGGGAAAGAAAAGCTGTCTGAATGATAATATAACAGAAGGTGGTATATAAAAGATGTGTACTTGAAGACTCCTTCTCTTTCCAGGTTCAAGAATTGATCATGGATTTTGTTGGCAATGAAAGTGGCATAGTCATCTTTTACAGTAGGGGGTTGTCTTGGGGTAAATATTGGCAGTAGAACTAGGGTTATTTCATCAACATATTCACTGGTATTAAATCCCAAGATCAGGGATATCATGTCAACAATAAGTCTGCCAGTGCCAGTGAACCAGGTCTGCAGATAGGGAGGTGGGCCTGTAGGTTGATGCTCTGGTAGCATGAACATATGAGCAATACGGATTATCTCTGAGTTGGACAACTGAGAATCTTTTTCAAGTAGATACCCCATGGAAAGACGAGTCAAGGGCTCAGTGGAATGGAACTGTATCATTCATTAATAGTCTCAATAGTTATGTGAAAAAGAGAAGTTTGGGATGGGGACATGACTGCTCTATGGACAGGGTCATAGTTGGCACAGCATTGGTGAATGATGTCCGGAAAAACATGGACTGAGGGAAGGAAGTACATTGGGAAGGTTTGATTCCCATAACCCAAAAATATCAGAGTTTTTTCGGTAGCTATCCCTGATTTGGCAGAAAGCCTGGAGACTGTTCATGTTACCAGATAAATCTTTAATTTGAAAATCTTTTTCAGCCAAGGGTAAATAATCTAAGTCTTTATGAGGTGCATACATGTGCACGACATTCAGGGCTATGGGAGCTTCCATGTTTGGTTCTTGTGTTTTCAAACTGGAATTCGGGCTTCTATGAAAACAATGGACTAAGCAGCAGGCTTGGGGATCCTTTTATGGCAGCTTTGGAATGATTTCAACTTGAATTTGACTCTTTTGGGTAAAAATCTCAGTGGAAAAAATTGAAATTACAGGTTCACGGAGAGAATTGGGTAAATGCCTATTTTTAAGAAGCAAACCGTGTAATTCGCTGGTGGAACAACGAACTGCAGAGCATCACGCTGGAATTTCTTGGCCAGGTGGTAGATTAGACGTGTTTTGCATGGAGCACAGTTTGTAATGAGTAAGGGTGAAAATGACATTTTCCCATCAATTTAACGAAATTTGGCTTTGGCAGGGATTTTTGGCATTAACTGAGCAGCTAATGTCAGGGTGACGGGACATTTTGTCACTAGCGGAGGGTGGTAAGCAGTTTACACCGCTTTTGGGGTTAAGTGGTATCGGGCGGAGGACTAGCGAGCATGTTGAAAGAGCGACGCATGGCTTTGGTACGGGCGGAAAACTGCTAGGCGATCGCGACTTAAAACGCGACAGGAAAGGTGGTCGCAATATAATCATCGGCCGTCGGATGAAAAGACCGAGATCGAACGGCTGACGGGAGTGAGACAAGGCGGGGAGTTAATATATGCGGGCCCAAAACAATTAACGATAATTTAATTATATCGAGTGCATTTTGATTGGTCCGTGGGGTGTTTGTTAATTAACCCAGATGGTTAATTAATCACATTATTGTGCAGCAGGGGATGGTTATTAATAGTTTCCAGATGAATTTATTAATCTCGTTAAATGGCGTTGACGGTTATATTTCAACCAGGGGTGGGGATATATTAAATATCGGGGTTTTATACATAATATGGGGAAGGGTATATTGTAAGGGATTTATATATAATAAATGTTAAAAATTAATATGAAAATGAATTGAAGGCTAAGTTTAGAACCTTTTGCATATGTATTTAAACTTAGGTTTTGAAGTGGAAAAAAGGGGGTTTATATGAGAAAGGTGGCCATTTTCCTAAGTAAAATAGGGTTTTACTTAGGCAACCTTTATGAAATGAAATGAATGGATTATGAGTGATATTAAGAACAAATCTTAATACTTTGGGGGAAATTAGTGAATGTTTAGGGAAAATATGGAGGGGAGTTAGTCATGTAGCCTTGCTTCACTTGAGCTGCTTCAAGTATAATGTCTCTCTCGCAGTTGTGATAGAAGTGAAAGCTGACACTTTTGGAGACAAAATTTATCACGTTCTACAACACCATTCTACCCACACTGCCTACTTATCTGCCAAGATTAAACAGTTTGTCCAAATTTTATTTTCTATTTCTAAAACAAGAAATTCAAACATGAACTAGCCAAGATTAAGTTGTTTGGCCATTCATCAATGGTGGCATAAATCAACAAGCTACACACAATCAGATTGTTGCAGAAAACGAACAAGTAGTGGCATTTTGGACTTGCACACTTTCCTAGTATTTTTGTTTGGGGTTCATTTCTTTCACTTTTTTGACCATTTTATTCTTTTTACCCTTTGATTTTTCTTTTAGGGCATACCCTCTTTACAGTTTTTGAATTTTTTTATTTTTTGACAATATGGAAAATCTTTGCAACAAGAGAAGGTATGAACATATTAGAGATCTCATCAGTGTCAATCATGAAATATGACACCTATTGGTATAGGAGCATAACATGAGGGATGATGCAATCCTTGACTAATAACTTAAGTAACACCTTTGCCTTCATCTCCCTTTTCTCCCAGTCTTGAATTATTGTATTCGATCCACCGTTTGTAGTAGTCGGCTTGACTTCATCACCAATGGCAATGCCATAGGCATTTTGTCCCTCAAGCAGAGTCTCGAGCTTAAATTTCCAATTTGTATAATTGGAACCATCAAGCTTATTACTCTCATTGAGATAAGCTTCAGCGATTTGATTATTCATCTTGAATGAATAAAATGTTCAACAATTTAAGCAACCCTCAAATGTTATGTTAGGCCCCTATAATACTAGTGATTCCCCCATTACTATTGTCATTGTATCCCTTATTGTTATTATTGTGCCCCTATTCCCCATATTGTTATTAGTATGCCCCATAGAAACCCACTATTGTTATTTTTGTGCCCTTATGTTATTATTGTTATGTCGGCTTGAATATATTATGACCCCTTAGACTCCTATATATAGAAGGGAGGTTTAGTCATTTGAATCATCTAAGCATTATTCATTTGTATAATTTAAAGGAGGTTGACCCCTTGAAGAGGCTGAATTCTAACGCGTTGAGCTATCTTTTTATCTTTTTGTGATTTGGTTTCCTAACATTTTGTATTAGAGCTTTGGATTCTAGGGTTTTACTACTCCAAATAGATCATCGTGGAATTTTGGCTATAACATTTTTCTGTGATGTTTCAAAAGTGAAAAGAAACCTATTTGAGACAAAATTGCTCTGAAACTTGGCTCTGAATTTTAGAGCTTGTCTCACTATATTTGCGGGGATATGATCTGAAGAATTTAGGGTTTTGCAAGCTCCGGAATTTAAACTAAAATAGCCATCGTGGGATTTTCGCTATAGTTCTTTCGCTACAAAGTTTCAGAAGCTAAAACAAAACCCCATTTGAGAATAAATTGGTTTGAACCTCGATTCCAATTTCAGGTCCTGTCTGTAGTCAAAGATCCAAGACCAAGCAAAAAAGGATTAATCTCAGACACGATGTGTCTTGGTCTGGGAAACACTAGCTGGGAGAGCATTTATAATCTGATAGAAGCAGAGGAGCCCAAAGAATTATCAGAGGAAGCAACAGCCGATTCAAATAACAAATCAAAAGGAACTCTTAAATAATTGTCTTGTTCTTATCTTCACAAGATAGCAGCGCGAGCTAAAATCCTGCCATATACTAACGTAGTAATATGGGTGGTAGAAAAAATTCCAATCTCAAACAGAACATTTTGCACAGCTGATGGGAGGATATTCGGCTCATTCCAGCCTGAGGATCTCATGAAAATGCACCACTTACCTCAACTTGAGAAGCGATACAATAAGGCATTCCTAGAAACGTTTGCGAAGGAAAACGACTCAAAGTCAGCCCCGATAAAGCAATGGAGGCATTTTCCGGAAAAACACAAGCACGAGTCATCAGGTAAGTACTCTGTTGACTTATTGGCTTCCCCTTATTGCTATGCTAGAGCTATGATGTGTAGGATGTGGGGAATACATGATTCTACCAAATTCACTATAGAAATGGTCTCTCTAATGGAAGTTGCAATCAATGGTTATGTGATGGATTGGGCAAACATTTTGTTTGATAAACTAGCCACAACAATTTTAGAATATAGAACAAATGCACATAAAACTTCCCGGACCATTCCTCCTTTCTATTACAGTGCATACATTATGGATATTATTTGTTTCAATTCTAAATATCTTGTACTCTGATGGAGATGGACTCTCCAAGACCTGAATCCAATCCATATTTACCACAAGCAGTTATGGAAGGCACATTACAAAAATCATCTGTATAAAATTTGCAATGGTTTTATTTTACCTGTATATTATTCTATTTTTAATAAGCCTACTCCCACGATATCCCAAGAAGCAGAGATTGACTTGACAGTAGTAGGTAGTTGGTTCAGGGAGGAAAAATTTACCTATGCAAGGATTTTTGGTAGCCTCAATAAACCCCATGTTCTCCCCCTGTATGTGCCTAATAAATTGTTAGCTCGGGAATTGGCTTATCAAATTATAGTAGAAGGGACATCCAGAACCCTTAAGGATTCAAAGAAACACATGTGGCTTACATTTCACTTACGATGTGGCATTTTCACTTTACATGACTACAAGCATGCCGAGAAAGAGATAGATGAGATTCAAATGTTGAATCTTACCACAATTCCTAACAGGCAATATGATGCAAGACAGATTGCTTATAACGTCACATCTCAAGCCAAACTTGCTAAATTTAATCATGAAGTTGATGACTTCGATGATTTATTCGCTTCAGATGAATCATTATTTCAGGTTAAAGGATTGGCCAGGATGAGTTATCAAGATGAAGGGCTAGAAACGTTCAATAGGCTTAGAGACCAGAGGTTGCAAACTCTGCCTTTCAACCTATTACCCATAACCCCGACAATCCAGTCAAGCGAATCTAAACAGCGAGCTAGCAATAAAACTCTTGCAATGGAAAAAGTTCCTGAGAAAGAAAAAACACCAGAGCATGAGCAAGAATGAAGAAAAGGCAGTGAATGTATTGATTCAAACATTCATATTGATCCAAAACTACTCAAAGAGTGGCAACAGTTTGACTCAATCATCAGCGATACTGAGCATTTGCAAGGATTTAGTACACTTGATATGACAACTGGTCAAAAGACAGCAACTAATATAGTTCCAATTGAAGGAACTAGTGGCCCACCCATGACTCAAAAAGATTTCTAAATGATTCCAGAGAATCCTTTCGATGAAATTGTTTTGCATGTAGAAGAAATACCACCCTTGGAGGTCTTCTACATGAAGAAATAAGGGGCTTATTGGTCTGGTGGTTGATTCAAGAATCCTATGACAAGTCCTTTAGTTTGATTCTTCATCCAGCGAACCCAACAACAGTTGATTCCAACAGCTTTCTATACCGGAAAACTCAATGTTACAGCAAAATCTAGGAATACTCACCAACCCCAAATACTTCATTTGGGGGGTATTTATACAAAATATCTCACAAAATATCTCATGGAGATAATATCTAGTGATGACTAGTTGTTTTTTTACAAAAGATAGAGAAAAATAGTCTCGAAAACAGGGAAAGATAAAATGCTGCCGTGTTGGCTGTTCCGTCTTTGTCGGATGTGCTGGAGGCAGGCTCTTCGAGTCGGTTTACAGTTGTATTCCACTGATACTCTGTGTTGGCTGCTCCATCTTTGTCAGATGTTCTTGAACCCTGATCTGATACACTTTGACCCATTTGACCCTCATTCATTCATGTCTATCTTATCATGGTAGAATAGCCCAAAAATTATGTCTTACTCCTGAGAAATTTACAAAATTTCTAACATATCTTCCCACCATTTCTGCTCTAGTAATTTATGCCTCTGAAGTTTTCTGAGAGTTTCATCAGTCTCTGTATATCTGAAGAAATTAGGTTGAATGGTGAATAAATTCTTTACCTCGTGCTCAATGTAGAATAAATTTTCTAAGTTGTCATAGAGGACTCAGCCAGATGGAAGTGTTTTCACTCCTGATGCACTAGTTTGATTGGCGGCATGCTCATTCAATTTATCAACATAATCAATGTGTTTCATTAACTTATCATTGATGACCAAAGGACTAGGTAGCCCTTTACTCAGCAAAACTGTGAACTTCTCCATAAATGCATTGATTTCCACTTGCATATCTTGGCACCTTCTCTCTAAAATCTGCATTAAAGTTCTCTTGGTTAGAACTTTTTTTATCTCCAAAATTGTGTCTGTCCTGTCTTGAATGCCAAGTTGCTGCAGTTGTTCTGCATTGTGGGTGTTCAAAAAATGTATAAGCCGATTAGCTTCTTCAGGCATTTTGCCTAACTGTACTCTTGTCTACTGAATTACTTCGTGGGCTATGTTTATTAAGCCAATCTGCTCATAGATCACTTGGATAGATGGTCATATTTCATTTATAGACTGGATGACATTTGCCCAAAGGATTTTTCTGATCTCAACCAAGGGTTTATCCAGAGTGAGTTGTTGTTCTAATGTTTTGACTTTACTTTCCAAGGCTTTAATCTCCCTTATTTTCTCTGCAACATTTATTTTGGATTTGTCATAATTCTTCTCTACTTTTGCCAATTTCTCTTTTACCATTTTCAATTCTGACACTTGTAGCTTTAATTCTTCCATGGCCTTTATCAATTCTTTTGCGCTCATATTAGTACTGCTGCCTGATGTTGTTGTTGTTGTTGTTGTACCTATGATTATCTCTGTTGCGGTTGCTAGGACATTGGGAGCCAATGTTGTTCCAAGTGTGGAGGGGGCTGCAGTTGAGACTACGGGGATTACCTCGGGAGGCTGGGAGGTCGACTCTCCCTGCTTTTCCTTTAGTGCTTTTTCAAATGCCTGCTCTGTATCATTCAATCTCTCATTAAGTTTCATGAGCAGGTCCATCTTCTCCTCTTCAGATTTCTGTTGTACAACTTCTGTAGTCTGTGGATGCATGGAAGGAGGCAGTTTCAGCTATTTTCTTAGGGAAACAATGTCCTCTACTTTCTTCTTCGTTAGTGCCTTTATGCCTTTAGCATCTTTGGGATCATGTCCCAGTTCAATGATGATCTCCTCCATAGATTTTATGCTGTTTCCATTGGCCAAAGAAGAGTCTTTCTCCAATTGTAGTTGAGCAGAGGTATTTCCAAGGAGTTTTGTAATTTATGAGCCAACATTGCTTTATTAGCCAGTGTGGAGTAGACCATCTCTCCAGTCTGTTTATGAACCTCAATCTGGTCCATAGGATGAATATCCTTAGCTAAGACCTCCAAATTTGTCCTGATGTAATCAGCTGCTGACTGTGGTTGTTGCACCTTGGGCTTAGAGTAACTCATTATCATTTTTCCCTCTTTAATGTCATAAGCTGACATTAATCTCTGCTGGTTTGTGGGGGCCATTTTAAGATACTCGTTGTAAATTTGAAGCCTTAGTGGGTCGTTCCTAGCCTTTATCTCTGTAAATGTCCTTTTGATGTCTGAGGCCTATTTGATTTGTGGCCTAGTGGATGAAACTTCTACACTGTGCTGCCTTTCTAGCTCCTGCCTATGTGAGCAAGTTGATGTTTCTATCACTGGGGAAGTCTGTTGGCTGACTAATCTCTCACCTCTTAGACTGTCAATGGTTTCTTCAATAATTTCATCTTCTGATAGAGGATTCAACATTTGCGTCTTTGCACACGGTTGTTCTGCAAGCCCACCTATGGGGGGAGTGGCTTCTCTGTCTCTCTTCTTGCTTCTTTCCTCATTTAGAGGAGTCTGTAATGCAGGAATTTCTGATGCTTTAGTTTGGGTTGGAGGAATTTGCCCATGACTCTATTGTTTTGACATTGTTGGTTGGTCTGTCATTATAGGATGCTCCGTGGTATCTACCTCTTTTCCCTTTGAAGTCCTTATGACTGCTATGAAAGGTTTTTTGTGCAGACTGCTGAGAAGTTCCAGCAGAGGATGTACGAACTCCTGATTGTTGAGGCAGCTTGAAAGACACCTCTCCAAAAGAGTCCAGGTCAAGGGTTTTTTCAAGATTTTTCATAGCTTTTTCCATCTTTTCCTGTTCACTAATTTCTTCTATTAAGGTCCCTTCTACCCATTCATCTTGATTTGCATATTATTCAATTTTTGGGATGCTATGATGTATATAAACTGATAGCCTATTCCTTACTTTTCTGTCACTTATAAAACTATTTGGGTCATATAGCACCCACCAAAAACTTTTCTTCAATTTAAGGTGGTCTCCTAAAATCTTCTCGGCTTCTTGCCAGGCATCTCTAGAATGGATGACATAAGGGCCTAACTGGTTTTTGATTCTTAACAAAGCCTTCTTATTTGCGCAAAAATGGATTAAGTCTGCATTGATGATCTGCCTGAAATATTCTAGTGCAAATAATCTCATGGGCACATATTTAGGCAGCTTGAAAGGGAAAATCTCACACCCATATATTCTAATCTCTGTGTGATTTTGGTACAGGTACCAGTCACCTATCCTGTACTATTTGGAGAGCTGTAGAATCTTTTTCATGTCACCAGAGATTCTGGGAGGAGGAGCTCCTATCAATAGAGTGGATGTCGAATGAACAAACAAGTCAATAAACTCATCATATGTATAAGGGTACTCAAAGGTATTATGGAAGATTGAGGTCCAGAAGATCATAGACCTTTGATTTCCCTTTGATTCCAACCTCTTGATGGGGAAATAAAAGTTGTCTGAATGATAATATAACAGAAGGCGGTATATAAAAGATGTGTACTTGAAGACTCCTTCTCTATCCAGGTTCAAGAATTGATCATGGATTTTGTTGGCAATGAAAGTGGCATAGTCATATTTGACAGCAGGGGGTTGTCCTGGGGTAAATATTGACAGTAGAACTAGGGTGATCTCATCAACATATTCATTGGTATTAAATCCCAAGATCAAGGATATCATGTCAACAATAAGTCTGCCAATGCCAGTGAACCAGGTCTACAAATAGGGAGGTGGGCCTGTAGGCTGATGCTTTGGTAGCATGAACATATGAGCGATACGGATTATCTCTGAGTTGGACAATTGAGAATCTTTTTCAAGTAGATACCCCATGGAAAGATGAGCCAAGGGCTTAGTGGAATGGAGCTGTATCATTTCATTAATAGTCTCAGTAGTTATGTGAAAAGGAACAGTTTGGGATGGGGACATGACTGCTCTATGGACAGGGTCATAGTTGGCACAACATTGGTGAATGATGTCTAGAAAAACATGGACTCAGGGAAGGAAGTACATGGGAAGGTTTGATTCCCATAACCCAAAAATATCAGAGTTGTTTCGGTAGCTATCCCTGATTTCGCAGAAAGCTTGGAGATGGTTCATGTTACCAGATAAATCTTTAATTTGAAAATATTTTTCAGCCAGGGGTACATAATCTAAGTCTTTATGAGGTGCATTCATAGGTGCAACGTTCAGGGCTATGGGAGCTTCCATGTTTGGTTCTTGTGTTTTCAAACTAGAATTCGGGCTTCTGTGAAAGCAATGGACTAAGCAGCAAGCTTGGGGGTCCTTTTATGGCAGCTTTGGAATGATTTCAACTTGAATTCGACTCTTTTGGGTAAAACTCTCAGTGGAAAAAATTGAAATTACAGGTTCGCAGAGAGAATTGGGTAAATGCCTATTTTTAAGAAGTAAACCATGTAATTTGTTGGTGGAACAACGAACTGCAGAGCACGACGCTAGAATTTCTTGGCTGGGTGGTAGACTAGACGTGTTTTGCATGGAGCATGGTTTGCAATGAGTAAGGGTGAAAATGACATTTTCCCATCAATTTAACGAAATTTGGCTTTGGCGGGGCTTTTTGGCATTAACTGAGCCGCTGACGTCAGGGTGACGGGACATTTTGTCACTAGCGGAGGGTGGTAAGCGGTTTACCCCGCACCGCTTTTGGGGTTAAGTGGTATCGGACGGAGGACTAGCAAGCATGTTGAATGAGCGACGCGTGGCTTTGGTACGGGCGGAAAACCGCCAGGCGATCGCGACTTAAAATGCGACAGGAAAGGTGGTCGCAATATAATCATCAGCTGTCGGATGAAAAGACCAAGATCGAACAGCTGACGAGAGTGAGACAAGGCTGGGAGTTAATATATGTGGGCCCAATAGACCTTCGGCTCTAATACAAATTGTTAGAAAGTTATATATTATAAAGCAATGGAGCACATAAAATATTGTAGAAATATAAATATAGAAAATGCATAAAACAAGAGAGACACAGATATACGCGGTTCACCCAGTTTGGGCTACATCCATGGACAAACAACCAATCCTTCTTTTATTATATTATCCAACAAACTAAAGAGATACAACCTACAGTAGATTCGTTGTAACTCCCTCTTCACTCTCAATCTCCTCTCTCTTCCTCACTTAGAATACAGATATACAAAGACGCAATACAATTCCCTCATATATACCGAGGGGTTGCCTTCTAGGGCAAAAAACCCTAAACTAAACATAACTTCTACGGTCAGATCATCCTCCCTGCACCCCCCTACGTGGAGGGGTGTGTAGTCTTCTTGGGGTATACATCCGGCTGAGACCTTTGAATACAGAAGATAATCAGGCTCCACACCAAACACTCGTGCCAAGTTGGGTAGAGTTGCTTGAATCCATTTTTCGAGCATTCGAAACACAATGGTGCTCCATAAACTCCTCTTATTAGGGGGCATCATCCCCACCTTTGCATACCATATCAGTCCCCTCCATCACATATGTTTGAAGGCAGTGTCCCATGCTTGGGGGCATGATTATTTTCCCCTGGCCATCTTCTCAATTGATTAACATAAGTCTCTGCCTAGATCCCTCTAAATCTAGGTATGATTGATTACCCTCCCATTCCTTGGATAGTGTGTCCTACCAGCCATCCTAGCGAGCCATATTCACATCGCATATCATAGACGTTTGATACCATACCTTCAAATATTCTACTCTATGTCATAACACCTTTACCACATAATCCCCATGTTTGACTTAGTGGGAGAGGATGATTCTAGACCTCCTATAGTGATTCATTCTCATTTTCCTCTTCCATTAATTCTTCAACGGGAACCATCATTCCAAAAATCATTAAGGCCATCTTTGGACAAGTAAGTCCACTTGCCTGAAAGTCACAGATCCTAATTCTGATGGATAGTTTATCTGCTATGATCTCCATGATCTTTAGGGCCTTCTCCTCCTCCCCAGATTCACCACAACTCACTTAGAAAATGAATTAAATTGGAGGGAAAAAGCCCTTTTCTAGGAAAATCCACAGATTTTTTGTTGCACATTGCGATGAGACCGTAGCTCCGTCTTACAAACTTTCAACACCATTGGAAATCTCTCACCGATTACTCTAGTGGGTCTCTCTTCATTTTGATGATTTGATACTTCGCCAGGAAACCATTTTTCCAAGAAAGGCCTCTTCGTCACCTCTCAAAATCAAAGTTCTTCATATTCAATGTTTGTACCTTGAGCACCATCTCCTCTTAATGCTTGTTGTCTCATGTGTCGATATGTCATGAGTAACCATCATTTTCTCATGTTTTCATGATCCCCACTGGACCTATGTTGTGTCGCAGCGTCATCAAGTCACCCTTTTTCATAGCTTCTGCGATGTGTCACCTTTACATCCATGGATTAAGAGATATGATATGAGGAAGTTAGGGTTTTTGCAAGCTCCAAAATTCCATCTCAAATAGGTCATCGTGCAATATTCACTATATGTTTTTCTATGAAGGTTCAAACTTTGAAATTAAAACCCATTTTAGACACAATATTCTTGAAGCTCGGGCCCATATTTCAAATCTTGGTTCACTATATTTTCGAAGATATGGTCCAAGACATTTATGGTTTTTACAGGCTCTCGAATTACATCCCAAATAGGTGACCTTGGGAAAATCTTCATAACATTCTCTCTGAGAATCAGATTGAAATTTCATAAGAATTTATAGAGAGAGGATGGACTGTACTTCTCTGTGTATCATTTTCAGGTCCGAATATTGAAACAGTGACATGTGGCACTTCGTACAAGATCTCTCTACTGAATGATTCTATGATCAAGTCATCGTAGGTATTTTGGCATAACTCTTTCTTGGAGAACCCAATATTTATCAAACTGGTGGGGTTAGAAATAGGACTCAGAGTTCTACCATAGGACGCAATTTCAAATGTTGAATATTTGAAATTATAGAGTTACAGTCATTTCAAGATCGAGCTCCTAAAATCAAGAAAAAGCTATAGGAGGAAGTTTGCTGGCAAGGATTTGGTAAATTGGATAGTACAGATGGAGCAATGTTTTGATCTACATGATGTATAACTCTTACAAAAGGTACATATTGCATCTTTATATTTAGAACCAAATCAGTTTGTATGGTATAGAGGGCTTTGTTCTCGTAAACCACTTGTCACCTGGTCAATTTTCACGGAGGAAATGATAGCACATTATGAGGATACATAGAGAAACACCTTCTTTAGCCAATTGATAAATCTCAAGCAAAAGGGTTCAATGGCAAAGCACATTGAGGAATTCCAAAAATTGAATATAAGGGTAAAGGATATTCCAGAGAAGCAAAGGATTGATTTCTTCATAGGGACTTTAAACGGTAACATTCAACATGAGGTTCGTCTTTGGGAACCTGATTCATTGGAGAAGACATTCAGGTTAGCAAGAAAAATTGAAAGTGAAATTATGGAAACAAGGAATCCTAAAGGTCTTTGTTACAGTTCTGATAGAAAATACACTAAAGGTCATAAGTGTGTTGAGAAGAAATTATTTTACATAGATTATGAAGAAGAGGAAGAAAATGATCAAGAAACATCAAAAAAAGAGGATATACACCAGTAACCAACCCCAGATAAAGAAGAAATGAATCTAACCATATCATGTAAAGCATCGGCAAGAATTACCATTCCTCAAAGTCTCAAGATAGAAGGACGTATCAAGAAGAAAAAGGTTCAAGAAGTGAAATATCACATCAAGCATTAAGAAATGAATCTGTCCATATATTTTAATGCATTGGCAGGAATTACCACTCCTCAATCTCTCAAGATAGAAGGAATTTTCAAGAAGAAAAAGGTTCAATCAGTAAAAGATCACATCGAGCATCAACAACAAGTTCTTCAACTTTTAAAGGATAACCCCACTTTGGTGCAGAATCGAAGGAAACAACAAGAATATCAACTTCGCAGTGAATTTTTTTTTGATGTAGGTGATTGGGTATTTTTACGGCTACAACCATACAAAAAAATGTCCCTCACGCAAGCTACGAAGGATAATAAATTATCACCAAATTATTATGGTCCTTACAAGGTGATGCAAAACATTGGTATTATGGAATACAAATTGGAGCTTCCTACATCTTCCTAAGTTCCCCCAATTTTCCATGTTTCATTCTTAAATAAGGCTATAGGTGACAATCTCCTAGCTCAAACAATATTGCTAGAACTTGACGAGGAAGGAAAATTCATAGTGAAACCTGAAAAAGTAATGGAAATAAGAACCCAACAACTAAGAAATCAATCAATTTCTGAGTATCTCATCATGTGGAAGAACTTAACTACTGAATATTCGGCATGGGAGGAGGAGAATTTTATACATAAGCATCAAGAACTACCCAAGCATTGAGGACAGCACTTTTTGAAGGAGATGGGCATGTTAGGTCCCTATACACCCCTTTTTATTATCAGTGCAACCCCCTTAGCTATGTGGTTCAGATCTGTTGCATAACATCTAAAGTTATATAAAGTGCATGTCCTATAACACTCATATTGATATAAACAATCCATGTAATACCAATTTCGCTGGGGCTTGAAGTTGGATCTGCAGATCCACATTTCAGATCAAGATACAAATACAAATCAACCCACATCTTCATAGGATTCGACACATAAATGGATCATTCAAGCCGAGAAACAGATCCATTACTGCCAAAACAAATCCTCTACCAGCTCGCCCTCACATGCCAGATCCCAAGCAAATAAAATTAGAGTTTTAGGGGTTTTTGGATTTTTATTAAAGGATGTTTTTCCACCTGTTTGACACCCCGCATAGTGGATATTATATTTAATGTATATAGCTAAGTTATTAATTACTTGAAGGTTGTAAAGCATATGATAAATCTCAATGAAAGGTTCAAGACATTAAAAATTTAATTTTAGTTTCTTATTATGCTGGTGGGAAAGCTCTAGAAGAGGACTGAGAAATTTTATAGACATTAAAAAATTAATTTTCAATTTCTGATTATGTTGGTGAAGCTCTGGGAATTTCATCAACTCTAGGTGAAGTCTTCTCTTAGAATAGTATGATACATAAACCATAAAAAGTTGTCAAACAATGTACAAGTACAGAAGAGGATAACTACAAGTACATCAAATTAAGTAAAAGAGCATTACCCTAATCTAAATGCTCTTGATTTCCTAAAGTGATGATTGATAAGACTCTATTTTGTTTTTACAATTTTATCCCTTTTTTATAAAGCATGATGCATCATGATTTCCCCAAAAGACACATTATGGTGAATAAAAGTAACCAAACATTTTTGATATGTTGATCACCTTGAGCCCTAAAGAATCCAATCTACCTTGTATACCAAGAAGAGGGAAAATTCCATGTAGGTTTCCCCAAAAGACACATTATGGTGAATAAAAGTAACACATTTAGATCTTTACACGAAAAATCTAAAACAATTCCAAGAAAAATGACGAGATGCCACCTATAATTGTACTTATATAGCAGACGAATGTACAAACGCTTCCCAAAGCCCAAAGGGTTAGCTCAAACTTGTCATTGAATGTGGAGAAGCTTCCCTTGGCTCAAAAAATGAGGAGATGCCACCTATAATTGTACTTATATAGCATACAGATGTACAAATGCTTCCTGAAGCCCAAGGAGTTAGCTCAAACTTGTCATTGAATGTGAAAAAGCTTCCCTTGGGTTTCCCACAAAGTTAGGTTTCCCTAGATTTTTCATTTATGTGGGACTTTCAGGTTGGTTAGATTCTAAAATCAATGTATTCAGCAAAAAGTTATGAAATGGGTGTATATTTAAGAACATTACAAAATCATAACAACTAAGAGCCAAAAAGTAATCAAATGTTCAAGTTGGAATCTACCATTGAGTTTCCTACATAAAATAGAATTCATCTACCATTGATTTTCCTACATAAAATAGAATTCAGAGATTAACAAAAATAAAAATATGCACGTAGCGATCCTGTTTTTCCACAAAATTACCATAAGCACATGATATAAAAGAGCTTTAAAAATACCATTAAACATGAGGTTTCGAGGGCCTTATATCCCAACCATTATTTACTTTAAATTCTAGACCAATTAGTCTTTACTTCAAATTTTATACCAATACGTCTTTACTAAATCTAAGGTTAATAAAGAAATTTTAGGTTAAATAAAAAGCATACAACAAAGAATGAGGGAAAAATGTAGAATATGCGTTCTTTTAATACTAGTTCACTCAAACAGATATAGAATCTACGTTATTTCATCCAAAAACCATTCTGATTGTGTGCCTGGTATCCAAAAACCAATGAATGTAAGAGACGTTCGACCATCGACTTAATCTCAACTATATGACTAATGCCATTGGTATTTGTTAATACGAAATACAACTCCAAAGACAATGAATGTAAGAAACGTTCAGAAGAACAAAGACTACTAAAAATGGTTTGTGTCATCTATGTGATATCGATTACGTATCAGATAGATAGTATGTGGACACCCTTGGAATTATATGTAGCAATTGGATGTGCTGTCAAGTGAAGGTCACGGACCAAATCATTTTGGATAAACTCATACATTCTTCGACACATTGTATCGACGACGCAAGTGAGATCCATAACTTGCGTTCGGTTGGCCATTACACTCAGTTGATCAGAAGGCCCCTCGATAATCTTTGAAAGCCTTTCGACTGTTCCCTCTAGCTGCTGCTGTTGATCTTCAAAAAGATTCTGTTTCATTTCTTTTTGTGTTGGTGTCAATATATGTCTGAGTATGTCATCGCCAAACATGTGAAATGCAAAAGCATATGAATAAGCAAGGGCACGCCTTGATCTAAACAGCCTTTCCAGGGCATTTAGTAGCCATCTATAGTCACTAACACGGGATTCCTTGCTTTCAAAATCTAAAATATTTTCCTCTAATAATTTCCTTTGCTTTGTTTCAAGCTCCAGAGAATCCTTATGAGCTTTCCATCTGGAGTAATAATGTGTGTACCTTTTCAAATCACGTGCTGCCTTCTCAATATCCTTTCCCTCATCTTCTTTATATCGACCACAGCTGTGCCCCTCAATGCTTGTTTGGGTATGTCTACCTCCAGTGGCGCCACCACACAACCAACAAAAGTTTTGACCACATACGCAGCTCACCAAGTTGCAGCCACCATCTTTATTCACGTTCTTCCCACATTTGGGGCACAACTTGGTATTAACTGTAATCCAATTTAATGTCTCAGAGTCGTCCTGACATTTCTTATCCCAAAGCTTCCAAATCGAACAGGAGCAAGGAGAGTGCGGTTGAGCCAAACAATTAAAGCAAAACTGATGTCCGCAAGTGCACTGGATCTCACAGTAAACATCTCCCTCAACTCGAACTGCATTTCCACAATTGGGAGCACTAGGGCACCACTTCACTTTGTCATTGTCGTCAATATAGGACTCAAATAGGAAGCGATCGAAGCGTTGGGCTGCTCCAGGATCTTTTACAGTGACTAGCTTTCGTATAATGTCTTCATCACAGATGACATTACAGTCGGGAGCCATGCACTTAATCCGCTTGCTTTGTCCCTCGTTTATCTTAAAAAGAAAGTGCTTCGTCCAACACACATTGCAGAAAGTGTGACCACAATTCATCATTGTGGTGTCCTCTTCCTTCAAATCTTGCTCGGCACAGACAATGCAGATGGTAACAAAGAGGGAATTTGTGGATTCCGGTTTAATAGCCACCCCCGCTTGGGAAAATAACCAGTCACTCCCCCTCTCTACAAATGCATCAAATAATCTTGCAAAATCCCAGCGATAATGAATCAAAAGTGTGCGGGCAAACTGTTCTTTTACAACAAGGATATCCATTACCTTACGTAAATCCTCCCTCTGTGACGGCAATAAAGTTTGTTGAGAGATGAGCCTGATGTTGATGTTCTGTGCGCGGTCAGGGATGGAGGTAGCTGAAACATCTTCATTTTCCTCCATCAAATCCTCCTCATCGCGGTTCATCAAATCCTCTTCATCGCCGCTCATCAAATCCTCGGCCTCGCTGCTTATCATCCACTCCGCCATGACAAATCCTTCTAGATATTTATCAGACAATGCTATCGGTGCTAGAAGCAAAGAGTAAGAAAAAAGCTGCGAGATATCAAGAAGGGCGATGAGAGCAGGATGAAAAGATGCGATCACAATGTTACCATTTATAAACATAAATATAATGGAGACTCTCTGGGCTGCGCTAGATCATGGCCGACTTACACGGCGTTGCTTTAGACATAAGTAAAGTCTCGTGGTCCATGAAATCTGTTTGTATTCCTCACAATTTGGTAACCGTTTGTAACTATGAAAACTGGACAATATATTTTATATATATATATCCGTTTGGAATTCCATTTATCAAGAAGAGGATGAAAAGATGCGATCACAATGTTACCATTTATAAACATAAATATTACGGAGACTCTCTAGGCTGCGCTCCATCATGGGCCGACTTACACAGCATTGTTTTAGACATAAGTAAAGTCTTATGGTCCATGAAAACCATTTGTACCCCTTAGAATTTGGTAACTGTTTGTACCTATGAAAACTGGACAGTATATATATATATATATATATATCCGTTTAGAATCCCATTTATAACTCCCACGAACCATTGTGATGTAACAAAAGATTTAAGCATTTATAACCATTAATGGTTAAAAGAGTAAGTTATTTTGAGTTTGGCATGAGGGTGTGCTGCTCTTTGGTAAGATATCAAATAGCTTAACCACATAAGTATGAGTGGATTACTCAAACTTGTGAAGTTAATCATATAAAAAATCTAAGAAATTAATACATAGTTTGAATATTAATATTAATGTGAGCATTGAGATATGAAAATAGTTTTTTATCTATTTTTATATCACATTAATCTAATAAAATCCCTTTTATAAATAAGAAAATGTATTAATAGAATTTTATATGAATAAAATAATTTTATAATGGTTTTCTTGGTGTAGTATAAATTATATATATGAAATAATTTGTTTTTTATTAAAATCTTACAATTAGCCATTGGTCAAGTTAGCGGTTGGAGGCTCTACTCAAACTATTTAACATGTAAAGTTGGATTTGTTTCTTCAACTTGTCCTGACCATAAATCACACTGGTTGGTTTGAAACGCGTCGACAAATGATAGATCTTGTGATTTCCGCCGAAAAATCCCGTAAATCTTACAATACAATTTTAATATTTTTTGTTTAAAATACATATTTAAATATATAAATAGATTCACCATTTTGAAAAACTAACTTTTAAAAATATTTGTCCAGTTTTGACTGAAATTAACCAGAAAAATAGTCCTGAAAAAGGCCATTTAGTCTATAAATTAGACTACCTCGTTATTCATTAGTATAGTGATATAAATTTAATGTTTACTAAACATTGATAGGTATCAAACCATGATATGTATCAAAACAACTACTTTACGGTACATCTCACATTGAAAAGATTAAAATAATAATAATAACAATAACAATTAATTGAACTATAATTTTATTTTTAAGTTATAATTATTGTCATTACATTTAGCTCAGTCTTGATTCATCTTAATTCTAGATCTACCAAGAATAGGGGTGAATATCCATTGTTAAGAATCTTGTTATATTGGAGATCAATTTTTTATGTGCGGATTAATTAAATTAAAAAATGGTTAGTCAATATTTATTTTAATTTATATGGTAAAATAGATCTTAATTTATAAATATTATTTATATGTTGTCAACAATTGCACATGGAAGACATGAATTGGCAAACAGCGCTAGAGGAGCTCACGGGTGCACGGGTGCGGATCACCAGGAGCTCCTACAAGAAAATACCCCACTTAGGCTTCACATTAAACTCCCATAATAAATAGATACACTTAGTTAGGGATAGTAAATCAAATCCCTGAATGATAGGAACTAAATGTCCAAGAAAAGCACAATCATAACTACGTAACAATAATTACCTAATCTCCATTAATTCTAACACTCCCCCTTAATGGTGAAAGGGCTCTTAAACACACCTAACATGTTCCTAAACAAATCAAACTTCAGTCTTCCCAGAGGCTTAGTAAATATATCAGCCATATTATCACAAGAATTACAATATTCAACACAAATCTCTTTGGAATGCACCTTCTTCTTGACAAAATGAAATTGTGTGTCTATGTGCTTAGTGTTCTTATGAAACATAGGATTGTAGGCCAGTTTGATGGAACTTTGATTATCGCAATTGATAATTGTAGCTTCTGTCTATTCTACTCATGCACCTTGGAGAAGTCTGCGCAGCTAAATTGCCTAACATGTTGCTGCACACATAGCTTGATATTCTGCTTCTGCTGAGGATAACGCCTTGCTACACCAAGAGATGACCCCAAACACAATGTTGAAGGCATAACCTATAATTGATCTTCTATCATCTAAATTTCTCGCCCAACCAAAGTTTGTATAACCTGTCAAACTAATATGAAATGAGTCAGAATGCAAAATACCAAAGTCTGAAGTTCCTTGCAGATACCTCAGCACTCCTTTCACTGCAATCCAATGATTCTCATGAGGTCGAGTCATGAACTAACTCAAAACACTCACTGCATAAGCTAGATCTGGTCTCGTCATAGTCAAATAGATAAGACTACCAACCAACTATCTGTACAATGTTGCATCTGCATATTTCGAACCATCATCCACCTGAAGTTTGCTATTCTGTTGTAAAGGCACAAATGCAGCCTTGCACTCATCCATTTTAAATTTAGTCAACAAACTCTTAGCATACTTACCGTGGAACAAGAAAGTTTGGTTTGAATCTCTCCAAACTTCTAGATCCAAACAATAATGCATTTCTCCAAGGTCCTTCATCTCAAATTTCTGTGATAAATTCTACTTGATTTCTTCAATGAGATTGTCTACACTCCCTATCATGATCAGATCATCTACATATAAAGAAGTCAACACTATATGTCCCTCATCATTAAACACAATATACAAATTGGGATCATTTTTTCTCCATTTATAACCATGCCTAAGGAAAAATGAATCAATTTTTTTGTACCAGGATCGATGAGCCTACTTTAAACCATATAAAGCTTTCTTTAATCTACATACTAATTGCTCTTCTCCCTTCTTAACAAACCCCTCAAATTGCACTACGTATACTTCTTCTTTTAAATCTCCATTTAAAAAAAGCAGATTTAACATCTAATTGATGTATTTTACAATGATTCTTAGTGGCTAAAGCAATAATTAGTCTAATGGTATTTATACAGGGGCAAATGTTTCCTCAAAATCAATACCTTCTTTTTGGGAATACCCCATTGCAACCAACCTTGCTTTATGCTTATCAATAGATGATTTAGGTGGATATTGGTGGCCACCTGCCAAGTCCACCTGGACCCCCACCATTGTCTTTCTCAGCATTTTCAGT
>APFE031192657.1:63790-78066 GCA_000404065.3 Pinus taeda | reverse complement strand
CAGATAAACTCCATAATGTCAAACTTTATCTGGTCAAGTTCTAAAGATGTAAACGAGATACATCTAGTTCAGTTGGAAGACATTTCCATGAGGAAAGAGGATGGAGGTGGGTTTAAAGAACATTGAGAAATTTGGACGAGCTTTGGCAGTGAAGATCTTGTGGCATGCTTTATATGGAACACGCATTTGGAAAATGATTGTAAAGGAAAAGTACCTAAGAAAGCAATCCATTATGGAGTGGATAAAGTCTGGGCCTCAAGTTCCTTGCACAATCTCATATATATGGAACAATTTTATGGAGGTCAAACAATGGTTGATAGGGAACCTAAGGTGGGATATTGGATCAAGCAATTCAATGTAGTTATGCTTAGAGCCTATTATAAGTTTCTCTGATAATCATACATTGCCATACTCTCTCATCAGGTACATCTGTAATAAGGGTATATATATTTTAAATCAGATACATGTTGCAAAGGATATTATTTTCCAATATCCTACTTGGATATGCTATAGATATTTGGGTTTATATGGAGAATTAGCATAGGTATGGGATCAATTTATACATAGATAGAATCACTTTGATGGAAAATGAAGACAAGTATATATGGGAATGTAAAGAAAATCAGGGGCGAATCATTGTTAAGTAGGTCTACAAGTATATTACACTAGCACACTAGTGATATGAGGAAAGATGGTGGTTCATAAAAAAAGGGAAATTGAACTTCCCCCTAAAGCTCAAATGTTTTGGTTGGCTAGTCTAGCAAAATAAAATATTAACATGGGATAATTTATGCATGAGAGGATTCATAGGTCTCGACAGATGTGTAATGTTTTGTAAGGCTGAAAATGAGGATGTTGGTCACCTTTTTCTCAAGTTTCCTTATGCAGTCTCCATATTGATTGGTGTGTTTAACATCTTAAACATATCTATTGATTGGAATACAACATTAGTAGAAGCATGTTTGGAGGATTGGAAGTCAAAATTCAAGGAATTTACAACTCTCCCATTTATATTTTCAGGGGCATATGGAGGAGCATAAATGCAAATATTTTTGAAAACATTTCATTAGATATCAACAAAATTTGCATAAAAATATGTGCATGCTTTAACGAGATTGACACTGTGGCTCATAAGGGAACATTGAGATGGATTCAGTAAATGAAGATTTGGAGCAGATATTCTTTGGGTTTTTTTGACGGGGCTGCAAATCAAAACATATGCGACAGTGGGGCATACATTGTCATAAAACCAGGTCATTTTTATCATTTCTGTTGGAACAGCGGTTTAGGTACAAACACTTGGGCTGAGATCATTGCTCTTTGGGGAGTTTTATATTTTGCAAAATGATTATCTAATGAGAAATTGAATGTATATGGGGATTCAAAAGATGCTTTTGAATATGCAAATGAAAAGTCTTCATTTGATCCTCACATGCTCTTTAGCTAGATGGATAGAATTAGGATGTTGATTGGTCATTTCAGTGGGGATACCCTTTCATATATATATATGGAATAAACTGGTATTATTGATTCTATCTCAAAGATGGGACATAGATATCAACTGGGGGAGATCAACTTCTCCTGATACAATAATGGTGAATTTCCAAGGATTCAGAAAATTCTGTTCACTTAAGTTCCACTCAACTCATGTTGATCTACAAGTTTCCAAATTTAGTTAATATCATACACTTTTGATATGTAGTTAATGTCATATGTATAGTTTTGTAATTCTTCAGGGATGGATTTAAAAAAGATATGGAATATGTGATTTCTTTTGTGTTACATTCAAAACACTTGAAATGATGAATTTTGAATATTATGTCATATGTAAACATTCTATTATTAATATAAAATCCTATTGGTTTTTTATTTTACAAAAAAAATTGGTATATAAAACTTTTTGTTTGTTGAATAAGGAAATTATGTAAGTATAGTGATTTTATTTTTAAAGTGTATGGAAACGTATATATTTTATTCCCTCTTTGTTTAACAAGGGCTACATAGTAGCTATTGCTCGTTGGAAAGTCGGATTTGCATATAAACAAATTGATTACAAAACCACTAATATTTTTTAAAAATGGATATTGCAATCTTCGAAATTGCATGTTATGTGTCTCCATTGAAATCTTTAGAATTGCATATAATGTATCTCTTGTTTACGTATTAGAAAGAAAATGGTACATGGACAACCACATGTCATATATGAGAGAGAATAGTACTGTGGATAGTCGTCATCAACTCTGTGAATTCCATGGATAGACATACAAAAGGATACTGGATATGTGAACTGTAAATGTGATCACCAACTTAAAACCAAATGCTTAATACTCGCCTACGACAAGCATAATAAAATCGTATGTGGCTATTTATAACATTTCTCAAAATGATTTTTCTTTTCCTTTTTCTTTTTTCAGTTTAATGAATTATTAAAACAAACTTACAATACATCGTGGGACAGTGAAATATCCTCATGATAAACCAAACCAGAATTAAATATATAAATTTAAATATTTTATAAATATAGATTTAAATATTCTATAAATATTGATATTTTCATGAAAAAAATATTTAATATATGTTTTTGGAAAAGTTTGGAATGTTTTTTAAGAAGTGGTTAGTTAATAAGAAGTTAACACCATGAATAAATGAATGGATAACTACCTTGCACAATAAGCCACTAGGAATATAAAATGGTCAATATAATATGTTTTAATAAATAATTTAAACAAATAATTGTTTGAGTTTAATATCTCGATATTGTTTTTTTATTATTTCGATACATTATCATTACCTCAAAGTAATGTGTTGCGAAATAAAATATTTTATCGATGTCTTTTTCGAGTGGAGTTTATTATTTGATTTGGTTGTTCCCTTTAATTAAAAGGATTTAAGTTCGGAAGACATTTTTAATTTGTAAATATGCCAACATATTTCAATATCAACATAAAATTAAAATTTATAATTAACCCAAAAATACCTGTTGGAAATAATACTGAGAGGGGGGGTGAATCAGTATTATCTGGTCAGTTATTTTCTTTTTCAAACCCAGAACATATATGCTACTTCAGTTAGAGAAAACCGCATATATATGCAACTACAGATAAGGAAAACCGCGTATACCATACAGACTTATAATTTAAAATATTCTACAGATGTTGGAACATTAATTTGTGCATCAGGATCATATAAAAGTAACCAGGAACAAAAAAATAGAGCAGAAGGACAATCACACATCAAGAACACAAGATATAAGGTGGAAACCCAATGTGGGTGAAACCCACCTGCTGCAATATGTCTCTACTTTTCAATTAGAACTTCTTTTTACAATGAATTCTGTACTGGTGGCAGTCTTTAACCAGTACCAGGCTGCCACCTGCATAAGCTAACAACCCTCTCTCGTTTTCCAGGCCTTCTCCTAAGAAGGGAGCTACAACCCCCTTAGTTCTTGTACTAAGTTGAGATACTAGTACGCAGGCTGCTACCTGCAGAAGACTACAACCTTCTCTTCCTTCCAGGGACCACGTTTCATAAATTTTCAGACTGGATCCACAGATAACATCAATCAAACATCAATAATTTATGCATCAACCAATCACCTTTTCACCAATCAAAACTGAATCAAAATAAACACTTCTCTGACAACTGTACCCAGATCATAATAACAGTAATCACACCCCACTTCTGAACCCAGAACACTGTAGCAATAAACAGAAGTAGCTAGACCATAAATCAAGAGATGTACGCTACTTCACTATTCAGAAACTTGCGTGCATACGCTTTTGTGTCAATACCAACCTGCGTATACGCGACTTTCCCTTACAAGAACAACGTGTATACGCGCCTTCGCTTCACTGAACCTGCGTACAGATCTATAAATTCATTCTTTCAAACATTCAGATATTAATTAACCCAGATTATCAGATTTATAGATCAAGCGTGTGCCACATATCACAGATCAAAATCATATAGAGATACCACTATTCCAGCCTTAAGATTTTGACCCATCAATAGAACTTATCCTTCTCCTTGCGCTCAATTTCCTTCTTCATTCAGATCCAGATCTGCACCATAACCCAATCATAGTATTCTAGATCTAGCACTTTATCAGATATTCAATGATTCAGAAGATATCTTGCCAAATGATCTCCTTCCTCTTTTATAGCCTTAGGCCTTTCACAATACCACGAACCAAAAACCATAACAATTCAATACCATGGACCCAATACTTGGGATCAACACTTATGACGAGATATCATGGCCCAAAACCATAGGTTCAAATACCAAGGACTAAATACCACGGACCGAAACCATAGGATCAAAAATTGTCGGACTAATACCATGAACCAACCATAAGATTTCCCATGTGCGTGCGCTTTTCTCTACATGAAAGTGTGTGAACTTTTCTCTGCATGAAAGTGCGTGAAAGGAACTTTTCTCTTCATGAAAGTGCGTGAACTTTTCTCTGCATGAAAGTGCGTGAACTTTTCTCTGCGTGAAAGTGCGTAAACCAGAAAATAACTTTGCTGCACTATAATTTATTCTCTGCATGAAAGTGCGTGAAATTTTCTCTGCATGAAAGGAACTTTTCTCTGCATGAAAGTGCGTGAACTTTTCTCTGCGTGAAAGTGCGTGAACCAGAAAATAACTTTGCTGCACTATAATTTATCATCTGAGATGAGTGGGTTGCCATCAAGTACAACATATGTATCATAATGCCAACAATACCTTCTTCCACTTCCAATAATGTAAAAAATTGTAATTATCCCAAAAATGTCTTCTTCCACTTTCAATTGGTAATGCCTATCAATAAAATTAATATTTTACATTATTTAAATAAAGACACCTATAGTAATATTGTTTCACTCAAAGATGTGAAATGTTGAACTCAAAACCTAATCTACATTATGAGACAATGAAAATGCTTTACTAGTCACGATCTCATTCAACGTCATTAAATTTGTGATATATTAATTTATATGCAAAGATAGGCCCAAAATGAGCCACCTTGATGGCAGCAATATTATTTATAGTCTCATTATCCTAGTTGTCAAACATTATCCTATGTTCCCTTTTCCATAGTTTGCACAGAAAAACATTGATGGTCGTCGTGCTACCTTGGTGCTCATTAGGGAGTTTGGGCTCGTCACCTACGAATACCTCATCGTTTATTTCACTAGGAAGGAAACCGATGTTAGCACAGTCCTCCTACGCGTTTGTGGTGCAGCCATCAAGGAGAGAAAAATCTATATGATTAGACAGAATCGTGCAATAGTCTAACTATGTTTATCAAGTTCATTGTGCGTTAAAATTCACCTAGTACCATCTACCAAGATTTACGAGGCATCGGCATATACGATCTTCACAATGACAACCAATAAGATTACAAATAAATGCTAATAATTTTTTTTACAATAAAAAAAATTAAAATTATAATGTTTTACTTTATGAATTGAAAAGTATCTAACAAGTTTGATCAAATTAATAAGAGGTCAACATAAAAATATATGCATATTACCTGCAGGCTACAGGCATAATAAAGATAAATTCTCAATTTGACCTTTAAAATATTGAAATAATTTATATTTAAAACAATAAAAAATTACATTTCAAACTCCTAAATAGAAGAATTAAATAAAAACATGATTTTATATTAAAAATATGTTAATCATATTTTTAGAAAGAATTCAAAGCATGGAGGGTGTTGTTGGACCTTACAATGGCTACATTGTTGAACACATTTTCAAGGATTTCGAGGGTCGTCAAGCTAGAATGATCAAAGCCCTCGCCACTGATGTGGAGGAATTTTACCAACAATGTGATCGAGATCAATATGCAAAAAATGTTTCATTGTTGTATGGGAAAACAACATTATAGACCCCTCGTCTTGAACAAGCTTAACAATGAGGCATAATGATCAGCCTGATTGCATGATCAGAAGCCTCAGGGGTTTTATCTCTGTGGATGACACCATGGACATATGTAAATCCTACTCAGTTTCTCACAACTAGCCCTCATATCAGGCAAATTGGTTTGAGGGGGAAATCAATTTGAAACCTTCATCTCTAGTTATTGTCGTTTCAACCTCTATTTTTCAAATGTAATAATGGTGGCTAGAGATTTTGAGGGTTCACAAGCCTAGCGGGTTTATCGTCTTCCAAAATCATAATTCTACAAATCACGATGTTAAAGAAACCCTTTCTTCCCTAGTGTATAATCTATTGCTAACAAGATTTATAATTAGAGGACACCATTGACAATATTGGCGAGTTTGGGCCATTGGTGGTGAAGGGTTGGAACCCAACACATGAGACAAGATCTTCGTTTAAGCTTAATAAGAAGGTTGTGGAGAGTCTGACCAAGGTTCAATCAAGGGATGCCCAAGATGATACCATTGATGAGGTTAATTTGCTTAAAGTTGAGGATTTGAAGAAACTTGATCTGCTACAAGATGTAGCAAATTAGGGCAAATATCTTCTGTTGCAGAGTTCTTCCTACATCCAAGATGAGGTTATCGCCTTAGATCTTGTGGATTTTACTATATTTGTGAAACCATTCCTAGTGGGTTCTTTTTTATTGTAAGTCAAAGCCATAAATCTCGTCTCCACACTCGCAGTTAGAGCTCAGGCTCGGATATGAATCCCCTTTGGTTGTTTTTGGCCACTACATGGAGGTAGGAAGTTTCAGGATCCAAAATTTCTATACAAGTATGACATAACCAAGGATGCCTCAATTTATCTAGTCTCGGGATTACACAGTGAAACCAAAGGCTCGGTGCATCCTCCTCCTAGTCCAAATTCTTAAGGATGCCCTAAAGCTAAGGATTTCACCTCTGAATCCCAAAGATCTCTCAGGGCCAACATTTGTTGTGGAGTCGGTAGTAGATATTCCATCTCTTGAAGCGAATAATATTGTATCCAACATGGCTTCTGTAGATTATGCATGAAAGGAGATTTTTTGTCGTTTTAAGGGATTTTGGCCATCGATATCCGCACTTCAAGAATGAGTGCATCAGAACTGGTCCCCAAATAAGAATTTGTATTTGTTTCAAAAAGATTCTTTGTGGTATAATACAACAATTTAGAGGACCATTAAAAGGTTTTTGATCTGAGACCGTGGTTTTGGGGCTAATTTGGTTTTGTCATTTCAACCTTGGTTTTCATATTTTAATCCTCTTTCCATAATAGCTCTAGCTACTCTAGTCTGGGTAAGTTTCTCAAACCCGCTTATTCTTTTGCTACAACCAGAAATCTTATCTGATCTAAGAAACTTACTTTACCGCTTCATTAAGATAGACATTGAAAGTCTTGAGAAGGGCATTATCACATTTGCACACATATGTGTTGAAATATATCTTAGTAAAGGGTTGCTATATAAAATCCTCCTCAAGTGGAGGGACAAAGTTTATTCATAATTGGTGGACTATGATAACACTTCTTTTCGTTGTAGGAGATGTCAATAGCCTGACCATCTTCATAATGCCTTCCCTTTTTCTAAAGGGTCCTATCCCTACCCGGATGATAAGAAAAAGAGTTGTAGATTGCAAGAACCAAAAGATTTTAAATGATCTAAGAATTCTTTGGCTCACATTGAGAAGGATAACATTTAGCAACAGAAGGATCCTACTGCCAAATCAACTCTTTAAGACTCAACTCAACCACATGTGCAGTAATCTCATCCCTTAGCTAAGGGGGTCCACCCCTCGATTGAAAATAAAAGAGACTCAACCATAATATTGGCTTTGTTAATGAGTAGGCGCATACATCTCCGTGGATCATGCCTCTCAGATAATGATAAGGAAACAACAAATATTGTAGAACCACTTGCAACAAAATTGTCTAAGGGAAATGCAATCATTGTATCCTCTACATCTATTCCTGATAACTCCTTAGAATGGATTAATGTCCACAAGAAAAAAAAGAAAAAAGGAAAAACACATGATCAATCTTGAGCTCTGAGACCAGCATGCAATAAATGTACTATCTTGCATTAGGTAACTTGTGATGGACGAAATGGCGTAATTTTTTATTTTAATATAATGTAAACTAACTTAAAAAAATGCTAATCGTGAGATGGAATTAAAAAGTTCTGTGAAAAATAAAAGGAAATGGAAGAATAAAAACACTTAATTTAAAAAACATAATTAATTTGAATAAAATAATTAAAAGTAGTCACAATCATAGTTAAGAGGAAAAAAAGAAGAGAAAATATAAATTAAAAGATAAACAAATAAATAAATAAAAATAAAAAATCTTATTTTAATGATTGTATTTTATTTATGCAATTAACTAGCATATTAAGTACTATCAGTGGGGATTATCTCTGGCGGTTAGGCAAAATAATTAATCCTCCCCACCTAGGTTTGAATCCCTATTAGTGACATCATGAGTCTTGATGATTATTGTTGTAATGACTTTGAGCCTAAAAAAAATCACTCTTAAATAAATATAATTATGGGCTCAAACAAACAACCAATAAAGTTTGAACATGATCATTTCAATAGTGATATGGTCTAATGAGAATCTCGACACTTCCTATTCAATATGATGCTTTGTATTAAGAAAAGGTTTAGCCAAAATTGAGGAATGAACATTATTGTGGAGGACGTCTCCATTCTATTCATTGACTCTAACAAAAGACAAATGTATTAAATAACCAATAAAATATTCCCTACCTGAGTATGGAATATTATAGACATCTTTATGCTAGTAAGGATTAAAAATATCTTTCATGGACTTAAGGAGATTCCTAGTGGCATTTAGTATGGAGATTATCTTAATATTCTTCCACTTGAGAATATTATTAATTATGTCAGTCATACCTTTCATATAAGGGAGATGGCCTTATTTTCTTCCTTTGCTTTACTAATATTATGAATCTTAAGTTATATATATATATATATATATATTCATGGATTGTTTTGAATTGATTTTCCTTATAATTATTATTCACAAATACCTATATTTGGTGCTTCATTTCATCTTTTTTGTTAACAAAATTTAAGGCCTTAATGATGGGATTATTGATCACACCAAGTTTTTGTGATGGGTGATGATGAAAGTCGACAAAGAGATATTAATATACATGGATATTTCTCTATACACTTGATGAGCCATGGAACTATCTAACCTTCTAGAGATTAAAATGCTAAGGAGAGCCAAGGCCTTGCTCTCCTCTAAGTCCATAGTTAATTTAACATGGTTTAGTTGGTCATTAAGGTGTTTTACAATCCTATATAATGCTTCCTTAGCATGTGGCCAATTAACATCAATATCATCCATAACCATAGACCAATGCTTGAGTTTAAGGGAAATGAAATAGGTGTTTAACTCTCGAAAATGTTCCGTAAATGTTCCATAAAGAGGTTCACCATTATGTGGGAGAGTGGTGATTTTTCGAAAACATGACAACCTTTTTCACATAATTTCCATTGAAAAATAAAGAAAGTATATATTTGTCATCACATTGAAAAACCTTTTAGTTATGGGAAATAGAGCTAAGTACTTCTCGAACCCACTTTAAAGTCCAGCCTTTTTTCATGGTTTAATGTCTTGAAACTCCTTAGGCTTCTTTCTAGCATTAAACAAATGCTTTTATGGCCAAAAATTTGCAAACATAGTTATGACATTGCTCTAGTCATCGAGAGATTTCCAATGGTCTCAAAGGCAACTCAATTTACATTCATATAAGGGAGTTATGTATGTAACAAGTTGATGTAATGTCAATTCCCATTACTCATAAATGTGGAATTAGGTATAAGTGTACTTTCAACAATATTATACAAAGCCCAAAGCCCTAACCCTAATCAAGAATTAGAGCATTCAAAAACATTGAAATCTACAACTACTAATACATGTTAAAAACAAAATTGAAAGGGAAGAAAACAATCTTAAAATTATTGTAATGATGCATTTCTTCAACATTGAGCAAAGCTAAAGAATAGGATATCATGACAAGGCATATGAAAGAGGTTACCCTATAAAAGCATATTTTAGGCTAAACTACTCGTCTACTCCATAATGAGTGAGCATGTGGCATTATAAGTTACATTGTGAAAGCATGGTCCTTACATTTTGTTAGATTTTTCTTAAAACATTCTTATTCAAGGTATAACTTATGTTTAATGTGTTAATGGTGTGTTCTTTTTATTGATGTGACTTTCTATTTTATTTTCCCAAACATTCTCCACATTAAAAAAAATATACTTTGCAATATCCACAATTTTGATTTTCTGCATCAGGTACAATTTTGGAAAGAAGAGACCTTTATGGCATTGGGACTTACGAGGGAAAAAAGGGAAATTGCAACTCTAAAACTCTAATTGGGTGTGGGGCCATTCCAAGAGGGAATTCAAACTCCATTGGAGAATTTTGATTGGGAGAGGAGGAGGAGAGAAGCGGTCGAATTGTGTAGCCCACGTGGAGAGAGAAAAGGAAAAAATTATAAATAAAAGAGGAACCCTCCATTCTTTATACTTTTTGCATTATCATATCTGAATTACATTTTGCGTATGCTAGTCAGCCAAGTCAGCTCGTGTTGCTTGGCATAAAGGTTTCCGGGTGGAAATCTCACCTCTTCTTCAGGGTACTTTGAGTGCCACTCTAACTCTAAGAGAGTTCCACGTTCCACTTCATCTGTGTAGAAGTTTTTCCAGAGCCAAGTGTTGGTTTATTCAGCTAATTCCGGGAGCAGACTGGGCACATCAAAGAATTCACACTACTTGAGAGAGGCAGCTCCCGTGGAAATCAGGGTTTTTTTGAAGGTCATTCCCTCGGTTATTTTGCTCGAGGTTTGTGGTGGATTGCAGGCTTGAACTAGCGAGGAATTACAAAGCATAATCAAGCATTTATGGGGCCTGCGCAGAGCTAGAGAGACAAGAAATTCGTTGGAGTGGGCGGAGCCAGCATAAGATTGGGTTCTTTGTTGGAGAGTTTGTTTATTTTCCAGGGACATTTTCTTGCAATTTCTCACTTATTGGAGGGTGGTTTCAACTATTTTCCAGCCGTGGATATATTGTGGGACGTAGAGCCAGTGAACTGGGGAATTCAAACTTTTTTGGGCCTGCCGAAATAGTTGGTTTTTGTCTGAGAGCTTTCTGGTTTTTGTGGGAGTTGGCTTGGGGAGCCCCAGCTGAAATTTCAGAAAATTTTGGAGTTTTATAGAGGACAGAAACAACATTTCACCCAACGCAGAGTTTGGGGAGGAGCTTACCCAACACTTAGGCTTCATTATTTTCACTGGGTTTTGCCTTGCTTGTTGTAGAAATCCCCAGGTTCCTCTATTCCTATCTATTTGTACTCCATTCTGCTCAAGTTAATAAAAATGGCTCAGCATTTTTGTGCAATTTCTGATGTGTTCTAATATTTTGCCTGTGTGGAGATTTTTTATGGCATGTCCATATTTCGCTTCTGTTATCACTTTATATTTCCATTAAGAATTACAGTGGTATCAGAGCTGGTTTTTCCGGCTAGCCCGAGGGTTTATTATAGAACTAAGATTCGTGGGTAATTCTCAAAACGGTGAAGGAACCCCGTCTATTGGAGTGATGGAGTTAATCAAGTTGCAAATACTTGAAGGCTGAGTTATTCTTGCACGAGAGAAAATCAAATCAAAATGATTTAAGGCGATTCAAGGAGCTGACATTTAAATTAAAGGTTGACACATTTCCGCCAGTCATGCTGGGAATTATTGTTCAAGGGCTGGGTCATTATCAACGTTGGTGCACAAAGTTCTGATAATTATTGAATAGAGGCTGAATCCCAGTGCATAGAAACACCTGTAGTTGTTGTATGTTTAGTAAGTTCCTACGTCTGAGAACCAAACCAGGAGATACATAGTATGTAGTGTTGGATATTAGAAGATGCATTTTAGAGGTTGATGAAGCGGAAAGGGTTGCTTTTGGCTACTAAAACGATCATTGTCTGCACCTATAGCATGCAGAAATAACGAGACACCAGTGTGCATTAATTGAGTCATTGTGTGTATTGTTGGTGTGTTGGATCGAACTTGGATCGACTAGAGGCCTCAGAGACAATGATATGAAGTTCTTGCTAGTATATCGCTTGTGGTTGAGAATAAGGAATCAAGTGTTGTAGGATCTATATGGATGTATGCCAATACTCCTGTAGATGCCATGTGATATATGTGCCCTATATAATTATGCTACTGATGCATTATAGCATGGAGATGTGAGATTACAAGTAGCATGGAGATGTGAGATTACAAGTATTGGAGTAGTTTCTGATGGTTGATTCTGAGTAAAGAGTTTGTGTCATCTTATCTCTGATCTATTTAAGGGCTAGTTTCCATTCTGGAAATATGAAATTATGATTTCTCTGTGTATATCACATTGTAGCTGACTAGTATTGCCTTGAGACAAAATCAGTCAGTTTGAAATTTATGTCACTGCTGCTTCTATGATAGTCTTGAATCTGTGTGGATTTTCTAACAAGGAGTTATAATTTGAACTTGCTGCCAACCCTGAATTGCAACTATTTGGTTGAGTCAAGGAAGGGATTTGCTATGTATTTAAGTTCATAAGCATTGTACTGCCAAGAGAAGGTTTGTCAAGGTTTGGTGTGAGTGTAGATACTGTTGTTGTAGTAGCTCGAGTGTATTTTTGATGTATGGGCTATGTGTATAATGATCATTTATGTCTCTATCCATATCATTGCCATAAGTCTTGAACCTTTATGCCATTGATGAGCTAGTTTCCTATGAGTGTCTGGTCTATGCCATAAGTCAGCTGGCCCTATAAGCAAAGTCTATTGTTGAGAAGCTAACGGTCAGAGAGTGCCTTGATTCATTGATGTTGGATGAGAGGTTTTTCCCATTAGTGCACTTGTTAAGTTGTATGCTTCTAGGGTTGTATCATTGCTGCTAGGTGTCGAGTATGTGTTATTGAGCCAGTCTGTTGCTAATATATTTGCAGGCTACAAATTCTTTAACTCATGGAGGAGTCATTGGGGCAGTTTACAACCCTTTGTGTTGAACCTCTCGTCAAATGAAATATGATGAGGAGAATTTTTGTGGGGCTCAAATCAAGGAATGATGAGGGGCCAAAGCGAAACCAGTCTCCAAAAATCCCAAGAAAGAGCGAAAACTAAATGATAAGAGAGAAGATCTGTTTCACATGTCAATAAGCATGGATACCAGCTCGCAAATGTGAAGTTAAAGAGCACAAAGAAGCGCATGAGACTGCGAAAATTGTAGGAAAACAAGAAATGGCAAGGGACTCAAGTCAACTGATTAAGGAAATGGTTGAGGGGTCCATGGCTGAACAAGAGTCACATGAGGAACACTCCAACTTGTGTGATCAACAAGAGATTCTTTCTGACCCTTCTGATGAGGATTCTTCTTTTATAATTGAGTCCATTGATTTTTATGAAGACACCTTTGAGGAACATGAGTAGCTGTGTGGATATGTTGACAATAACCATCCATGTTTAATGGATGAGTATGACGAGCAACAAATTTCCCCTATGAATGAAAAAGATCGGGGAGGAAATATTCAAGGCGATGAACTACAAGTGATGATCCAATAGGGAAAGCACACAAAGAAGCATGAACCATATGAGGAGGGTGAGCATGACGAGTCACCTTTGATGAGGCAATTAGATGCTCAAGTTGGAGACATGCTGGGGTGGTTGAGAATCCATCTTTGGGACTACACGTCGATGAGGTGCAAATAAATGGAGTGGCAGATAGTAAAGCTGCAACTCTTTCAGTTAGTAGTCGTGAGGAAAAAATGGAACATTTCAGGGCAGATCTTATGGCCATGAAGTAGAAGTTATAAATAGTTCAAGGCACCATCTTGTAGCAAAACAATCACATTGAGGAGCTTAAAGGGAAGCGTGCCGAGTTAGCAAACAAGTTGTCTAGCATTGAGGGACGACTGAGGTACCTAGTGAGGCAACAATAGTAGTGTACCTTGTAGATACATAACAACCCTCTCCAAGAGTATATAGACATGGCTTGCAATATTGTGTGCCCACATCCATACCTCGGAGACAGCAAGATAAAGCCCCCTAGGAGGATATTATTGGTTGGTTGGGTGGATCAACATGAGTTGAGCATCAAGAAGTATCAACATAATAAAATTGTTCTATGTGCAGGTATTCAGGCGTTTGATCCTTCCTAAGGGTTGGATTGGAGAGAGGTGATGAGTTGGTATTTGATTGATGGAGCAACATCTATAGTCGGAGACAGAGCACAATTAGAGCCATGGGATAGGGGTGTTGTTGGTTGGCCACGGTGGCATTGGGATTTGTTGGAAATAT